>CM070841.1:16151666-16316666 GCA_036326025.1 Chrosomus eos | reverse complement strand
CAGGGCACTGGAGATGTTTCCTGCTCTTCCAGAGCGACTGTGGCCACATCATCAATGCCAACTTGCCTTTTCGGTACTGTGGGGTTTGACCGAGACAAACTCAGTTCCACATAGTCAAAGTATTGTGGTTTCTGATGGCCCTCCATTCCTGATACTGTTCCTGGTTCCACCCAAAGTGGAAAACTATCAACCACACCCTGAATTGACCCAAACAACACAGCACGGCATCATGGGAACCACCCCGGTGCACATGGCCCCACTTCCAGAAATGCCTCCCACAATTTCCCAAACACAGTCACACAGATATTAATAACTTTTACCCGTTTTCCTGGTGTCAGAGGAGAAAGATGTTCCCTCTCAAACACATTTCCTCCTTTCCAAGACGCCCAAATCCCCCCCTCCTTTGTTGCCTCCTGCCTCTGTCTGTGGTTTCCTTCCAGTAGTGCAATAATAATAAGCTCAGCATTTCCCTTGATGCACCTGGAGCTCAACTGCTTTACTGACATGCTCTGCAGGATGGGCTTTTAAGAATAAAAGAAGAATTACGCAGGTGGCGATTACTTTAGGCTGTCCAGTCAGCCAAATCGTTGTGTTTTGATGTATTTATCGGTGTTCGTGTGAATCTATCATGTCAGCATGAATCGAGCACTCAATCACAAAGGACCATATCAGGAGCAGATGAGGTTTTCATCTCACCATCAGCCTCTGTTTGATGTTTATCGGACAGCTGTGTGTGAGGACACCTTAACCTCCTGCCAGATCCCTCTCTGGGTTTTGGCAGTTCATTCTAATAGAGAAGTGAATAAATATTGACAATTGCTGTGAATTCCAGGGGCTCCCTAACTGATGTAACGTTAACACTATAGGAATAACACAAGATTCATTAGTTTTTCTTTATTTTGGCATAATTTTTCAGTGCAAGATGCAATGACTCCAATGGTATATATTATCTATAATGGCTCTAAAATGATCATGCAATAATTTTTCCAGAAAGATTATGTTTCTATTTTGCTGATTACATTCAAATAGATTTACATTTTTTTAACTTACATCTGTTTCTTACAGGTTTGTGTGCCATTGCGAATTGAATTAAGAATGTTTTGTATCAAATACAAGATTCAACTCTTTTTTTCTTCCTTTTTTTACATCAGTTTAATGCAATTTAAGTTGAAATGATTTAAACAGCCAAGTTGATTGTACTTAAAAATATAAGGCAACAACTTTTTTTTTACAGTGTATAAGCTTATCAGGAACAATATTCTCAAACAAATGGAAAAGAGTGTAATACCAAAGCCTCATTCAGATATTAAAATGAAACAATATGTAATGTTCCTACTTGTACCAATTTGTTGGCAGCACTAGACGCAAAACGTGTCAAACCTTTTTAACAAGTTTCAAACTGACAAGGGACCCATGCGATCAGCAGTGCGTGTCTCTGCCAAAACGGCAAATAAAAGAGAAGAGGAAGGGTGGGCTTTGAACGAAGAGAGAAAATAAACTTACAACAATAGCTGAATATTTTTACATTTTGGTGAGGAAAGCATTCAACTTTGCTTAGTAACACATTAAAAGCATGTACAAAGGATTGATTCTTTTCCAAAATATTCTTGTTGACAATTTTTTGGATTTTTTTTTTTGTCTGCTATTCACATTCTTTCCTTGCACTGAAACTCACGGTCTCAAAATGAGTTTCACAGGAAAATCTGTCAATTAGAAGTGAAGCCTTCACAGTTTACTGACTTTATGCAGCCATTTTTTGGTGTGTGCAGTGTCCCAAAATATTTTCAGCTGATATTTTTAGTTTGTCAGCATGAGTGCGTAACCCAGGAGTGGTCAGCTTCTGATGTGTGCATGGCCTGTCGCCGTATTTAGAGTGAAAACACCATACAGCATTTTACCAGATCATCGCACACTATCCTCTTTGCAAATTAGAGCCTGTGCTGTGCCCCGGCTTTTTAAACTTTCTTTCTCCGGTGCTGTTAAATGGAAACATGTGGCAAATCCATACAAACACAGTGCACATACAAACTCATGCATGCACACAAATGAAGTCTCATGATTGCATAAACAGACACAAACATCATGCCTCAGTAATGAGTGCAATCTTTTATCTTTCTTGTTAAATATGGTTTCTGCTGGATGTGGGTGCAATTTATGTCATATCAACGATTTGGAAAGATGCCAGACCATGAGAGTTGCTGTGAAATGCATCTCCAAATTTTCCAAAAAGGTAACAGTGCACAGCCACCCACTCTGAAGTGTTAATCAATTTTAATGCTTGGCTGCTGCATTTTATGTCAATTAACAGTTGCCTTAGGGAAATATAAATCATTACTCTGAAGTATGATTGAACATACTGTAATATACACCTAGGATATCTAGAGGGTGAGTAAATCATGGGTTAATTTTCATTTTTGGGTGAAGATTGTAAAGGGCAATTAGCACCAATGTAACAGGGTGGACAAAAGTTTATTGGTTTCACACATACATTTATTAAAGTTTAAATGTTAAAGTTTTTTTTTAAATATATATGTAAATAAAATAAAAAATGAAAATCATGTGGCATGAAAGTTGATAAACACTTTATGTTAAATATTCAGTATTGTTTCATGGGACATAAAATCCACCAAACAACACAGGAATGACCTGAATGTGTGTGCAAATTGCAAGCACACAACTTTTATGGTACTTTTTATTGTACTTTTTTGACATTTGGAAGCTTAACAGCAATCATCATTTGCATTCTTGCACATAGTGTCCATTTGTGTTGTCACAAAAAAAAGTCATTCAGATTTGGAATGACATGTCACATGAGGGTGAGTAAATGGTGACAGAAAGTTTATTTTTGGGTAAACTATCCCTTTAAATAATCACATTTTGTTCTAGACCATTTATATATGTTGTTTGTATACTTGAATAATGGCCAAATTAGCACACACACACAAGAAAAAACCTAACAAAGATCCAAGTTTAATCAAAAACCTCTCGTGAAATTATTCACATTAGGCATTGCAAAGGAAAAAACCAAGTCCTAATTTTTAATTGTCTTATCATTAAATTCTCAGTAACACTATGTACAATTCTAGCTCAGTAACCTTAGAGTAAAATGCAATGCATATGTGAAAGTGAAGAAAATATGATAGTTCTGTAATGAGGCTGCAAAAAACACCGTAAAATGACGGCTGGGATAAAGTAGGTGCTAATGACAATGGAAAGGTCACCTGGTCCAATTAATGTGCTTTTATGGGGCTGAGTGAGGCTTCTTTTACTATGATGTTACAGTCTTTGAGTGTGTGCGATCTCATTTGCTGGTGTGCAAAAGGAACACCTTCAGTTCTGCCAGACTGAAGTTCACTCGTTCTTCAGAATCAAAGGACTCGGTTTTGGCAAGGTGGCTGCGCTCCCTACTGTGTGCTGGTTCTGTAGTCCTCTCAGTTGAGCTGCAGACAGGCATCAATCAAACCTCAGCCCGGGCTCTTGCCATGAGAGAGAGAGACTGAAAGAGAAAGCAAGAGGAAGAATGAGAGATGTGGGAGAGAGTATAGAGCAGAGGTGATTGAGAGCTGGCTTTCCTCGCAGGCTTTTCTGGCATCTCTTAAACATATCAGGCGAAACACTCTCAGTCATGCCAAGATTCTCCCCATTTCCCATGCTGGTGTCCTTCACAACCTCCTTTTGCAGTCTCCCTCTCTCTCTGCTGGGTCAAAGCTCTTGTCAGAGCCAACTCACAAACACTTCATGCAACACTCTGAGTGCCTTTAAAAATGTATGCTTTCTGTTGAGTAATTGCAGTTCAGCACATGTTGTGAGGTCATTTGAACCTGTTTCAAGCAGTAAATATGCAGGGGTGCTGTGAATGGTTTTACAGTGATGACAGATACTGTATTGTTGTTCAGAACCATTGTAACATCTCAGATAGTTTGCTTGCTGTTTTGTTTACTGACCTCTAAATTAAATAAGCAAAACAATTAATTTTAAATAATAAAAAAAAATATATTTTTTTAATTATGATTTAATTATGAATGGTAAATATGATATAAAAATCTAAATTATGATATTAAAAGGTTAATTGGGACAACATGTTGGATTTTTGTGTCATAATTATAATGTATGCTATAATGTTGGCTTTTCTTATAATAATTATTATCATATTATGACTTATCTCATGAAATTGACTTTTTAGCTCTCAGTTATTACCAGTTTTCTTAAGAAGTGGAAATAGGCTTTCAGAAACATAACAGTGGTCAATTGTAAACTGTATACCCCGTCATTTCCCCCCCACATTTTTCATGATGTAATGATAAACTATTTTAAATGACAACAAAATTACAACTTTAAAAGGAACAACTGATGAAACAATATGAAATATATATACAATAATAAATATATTGCATAAGTATCTGTACCCTTAACTCAGTATTGTTGAAGCCTCAAGTCATTTTGGGTATAATGCAACAAGCTTTGCATATCAGCCATTCTTCTCCTCAGATCTCCTCAAGCTCTATCAGGTTGGATGGGGATCCTCAGTGGACAGACATTTTCAGGTTTACAGAGATGTTCGATTGATTTTAGGTTTGTTTGGGCAATGGCTGGACCACTCAAGGACATTCACAGAGTTGTCCATAAGCCACTCTTTGATTTTCTTAGCTGTGTGTAGGGTCATTGTCCTGTTGGAGGTTCTGAATGCTCTGGACGAAGTTCTCATTAAGGCTAACTCTGTGTTTTGCTGCGTTGAGCTTTTCTTTTACCCTGACGAGTCCCCTAGTTTCGGCTGCTGAAAAACACCCCACAGCATGATGCTGCCACAACCACACACTTTTCTCCCATCTACAGATCATGGAGCTCAACCAGAGGGACCATCAGCTTCTTGGTCACCACTCTAACCAAGGCCGTCCAGCTCTAGTAACCTAAAGTAGTTTAACTTAAGGCAGCATAACAAAATGCGAGAAAATTAATAAGTATGAATACTGTTGGATGCAAGGCACTGTATATATGTGGGGCTAAACATGTCCCTAAATTACCCTTTGGCTGTATACTTATGTTTTTTTTTTTTTTTTTTTTTAATACCATTTACATCAATTTACTCATCAATCCACATCATTGCTCTTAATCTCTCAGAAAACATGATGGCATTAGAGAAGAGATAGACACTAAAATGGGAACCACCTGTGGGACGCTGTGGTAATTTCTCACACTGTACACTGAGATGAAACATGGGATTGATTACTTAAACTACCCCTCTGAACTTGCAGTCCTTGGGGTGTTTTTATTTTTCAACCCAAAATGATCTCAAAATTAAGAGTTTCAACCACAGACACTTTTTAGCAGAGCCAAAGAGATTATCCTCCAGATTTTGGCTCAATACTTGAATGCTTTTTGGCTTCCTCTCTCGGCTCCTTTTCCTGCCCCTCCCTAAAAACTGCAGCCCCCACCACAAACAGACGACCACAGAGCCACGCAAACAGATCAAATGCTTATTTAGAGTTTAGTTTTCACTTTTTATGTTTAAAGACAAGTATAAGTTTACAAAATATTTTTTTTACTTTTAAAACTTAATAGTTTAAAGGAACAATTAAACTCTACTGACAGCATCTGTGACCTGTCATTTATCACAGACAATAATAATTGGCTCATTCCTTCATATTAAAACAAAACAAAACATTGGCGTGCGAGAATTGCATCACACGCTTCGCCCCGCAGCGCGAAGTGTCCTAAATACGAAAATACGAAAGTAAATACGAAAGTGGATGCATGCATGCACCAGTTGTCTTTCGCTTCGGAGCTGATCGGTGGCGATGTCTCTGAAGAGTGTTGTGCTATACAACGAGCGAGTGTGTCTGTGTTCTCCACCGCAGCAGCCTCTACCCAGGCCTCAGCGTGGAGCCGGGGGTGTCCAGCCTGCTCCAGGCCCTGCAAAGCCAGGTGGCAAGCGTAAGCGTTCCTGAGTGGGCTACTCAAGGATGGACGAAAGAGCTTTTGGAGATGGTCACCGATCCACTCCCTCCCCCCAGAAGAGGGCCGAGTGGAGTTCTTTGCTTTTGTGTGTGTCTGTTCCGCCGCTGGCTCCGTACCCACATTTTCAAAGAAAGAGCAAATTCCTCTGTTTCTGGGTCCCAAAGGGCCAGACTGGCGGTGTGCGACCCTGTAAAGCCTTGCACCCCTCAGCTCCCTCTTGTATCACCAGCCGACACTTGGGTGTGTTTTAACCTGGTCAAGCCTTCTCACGCACCCCCTGCCGTCATGTGGAGACAGGTAAGTGTTGCAACACACACACTTAGACCCCGCTTGAGGGCCGCCTTCGGGCCTTCCGAGCCGGCTCCCTGTCTTCTACCTCACTGCCCCACCCCCGGGTATGTCTGTGGTGCCCCTGGTCCCCCAGCCCGGTTCAAAGCTTAAAATGCTCCCAACCGGTCGCTGCCTCGGTTACGATTCAGTTCGGCCGACGTCCGCCCAAGTCAGCGCTATTTGCTTCACTTCTGTGTTGAGCGAATGTGCCCCTGGCAGGTGCGAAGACATCGCAGTCCTACTGGTGAAGGATGCGATTGAGTCGGTCCCTCCAGCCGATATGAAGTCTGGCTTCTCTAGCCCGTACTTCATTGTACCCAAGAAATGTGGTGTGTTATGACCAATCTTTGACCTGCGAGTCTTGAATCGGCTTCCGTTCAAGTTGCTAACGCAGAGACACATTTTCAAATGCTCCGTCCCTGAGATTGGTCTGCAGCGTTCGGCCTGAATGACGCGTACTTCAGATCTCAATCCTAGCGCAACGCAGGCCATATCTATGTTTTCTGCGTTAGAGGGTTCGAAGTCAGTACACAGTCCTACCCTTCAAGTGCTCCACAGCCAGTTGGGTCTTCAGGTCAACTGCGAAAAGAGTAAACTCGTCTACGGGCTGAGGATCTCTTTTTCCGGTATGGAGATGGACTCGGTTCAACACATCTCTCAGGAGGAACGTGTCTGGTCGGTGCTATACAGACGTGAGAAAGGGTCCCACTGAAACTTTTCAGAGGCTCCTGGGGTATATGGCAGACACAGCTGCAAAAGCACAGCTTCCTCCATATAGAGACCGCTTCAGCACTGGCTTCACGGCCGAATCCCGAGGTGGCCGTGGCAGAGCGGCACGTTCTGTGAGACATTCACCTGGCCAGACCTTTGTGTCTGGCCCTTTGTTTTTAGGCCAGACACTCCTAGGACAAGTGTCCACCAAACCCTGGCTGAGGGGCCACGTACAACAGGTATGAAGTAACGGGGGTCTGGGCAGGCCTCTGACTTCATTGGCATCAACTGCCTCAAGTTGCTGCCTCGCTTCCCTCGCATGTCGCAACTCGCCCGCCACCTCCTCCTAGGAGTCAAAAGCTTCTGAGGTCACTTCATTCCACTTTATTTTCCGGCCTGCTCAATCGTGCTGCCAACTAGGCCTCATGACAGCCTGGGGCCCAGGAAGCAGTGGAGACTCCATTCCCAGGCGGTGGGCCGCACAGTTACATCTGTTTGCCTCTCCGGACTTGTTCCTTTGCCAGTTGTTTTACTCCCTGACCGAGCAGAGAACCCTCTGCACAGAGACACTGGCACACAGCAGGCCCCGGGGCCTACGGAGAGATGCGCTTCCCCAGTGAGCATTCTTGCACAGCCCTGTGCTAAGTCAGGGAAAAGAAGGAACAGGTCTTGCTAGTAGCCCCTTTTTGGCCCAACCGGACATAGTCCCCTGAACTTATGCTCCTCTCGACAGCCTTTCCTGACCCATTCCTCTGAGACATTCTCAGGGACAGGGCACCATTGGCACCCACGTCCAGAACTCTGAAAAATGCATGTCTGGTCCTGAAAGGACGGGACATGGAGGTTCTAGGTATCACCACAAACATGTCGTAGATACCATCCCTTCTGCGAGAGCACCCTCTATGAGGCATGCTTACGCCCTGAAGTGGAACCTATTCGTTGAATGGTGTTCTTCTCTAACCGAGAAGAACCCCCGAAGGTGTTCGATCCCTCTATGCTTCTTTCCTGCAAGATGGGTTGGAGCGAGGGCTGTCTCCCTCCACCCTCTAAGTGTATGTGCCTTATTACTTATTACAGTGGATGCAAATCCATGGGGAAGCACACCTTGATCGCCAGGTTCCTGAGGGGAGCGAGGAGACTGAATCCGCCTCACGCCCCCTCTATACCCTCTTGGAGATCTCTCGTGCTACCGCACTGCAGAGACATCCCTTTAAGCCACTGCAGGCAGCTGAGTTAAAAATCCTTGGGCTTTTCCTTGCAGCGTATTCCTTCCCAAAGAAAGGGAACGCTTTCCCAGTGGTCTTGTGGAACAGCGTGACTTCCCTGGCCTAAGCTCAATCCTATCTCCGCCTCAATAATGCGGGGGGATCAGAAGGCTTTTGTCTAGGCACTGGAAGGTGGCAGCACTAGTGGCGTTTTAATTGGGATCCCAAATAGTCGGCACGTCGACTACATCGAACGGGAGCGACTGAAAGGGAACGTCTCGGTTACATATATAGTGCTGTCGCAACTATTTCTGGACCACCACTGACTCCAGGTTCCGCTCGGCTCCTCAGCGAAAAACAACTGGTGCGTGCATTCACTTCCGTATTTAGACCCGCGCTGAGGGGCGGAGCGTGTGATGCAATCATCGCACACCAATGTGCATTGGCTAATTTTAACAAAATTCGAAGAAGACAGGCTCCCTAAGCGTGATCCCAATCAGTCAACACGTCGACTACGTTTCCATTCCCTCCTTCAGGGAACAAGGATTACATACATAATCGAGACGTTCTGTTGTGCCTTTAATGGAGTGCTTTTGGGATGCAAGTATTTTCTCTCTATGTTTCAAAATTAAAGCTTGACTTTTCAAAATTGAATCTGATGGGAAGATCAGATCATTTTACTGACTCTATTCAGTCTCGTTCAGCAAAGTGAACTAATCTTTATTCAAGTAATTTCATTCATAGTTCCGAATTCCAAACTCCCCATACACATTCACATATCCAATTTGATAATTCAAATTAGGAAATCTTTATGATGAATCCATAATTATGGGGATTGCAAAAGATTAGATTAGACTTCCTGCGGTTTTTGTTTACTCGTCACATGACGGACGTTTTGAACGAATCATGAATTCAAGAATGATCGCCCAGCTAACAGGGAATGTACTCCGAACTTAACTAATGTTATAGAATGGTTCTCTCAAAGCTATGAACAAACGTTCTTCCAGTAACGTTAATACAATGTTCTGTTGTGGCAAAAACTTCTGTTAAACATCATCACTGCGTAAGAGACACTCAGAGTCAAATTAATAAAAAGAGAAATATTTATTCTTGCAAGAAGGCCCAGTCGCCATCACAGCCGTTACATTCTGTGAAGTGAGTGGCGCGCACCAGGAAGACATGAGACAGCTTTTATACTCTTTTCAAGGTTCCTTCTCACTCGCTGTACTTTTCCCCCCAGATAAGGCCCCCACTTCTGTTCAGTTTTTCTTAAGGACACAAACTGGTACTGGAATAAACTAGCCAAACCTGACCATTCCTAAGGTCAAGATGTCCTGTCCCATATATTCCTGAAACGTCACGCACAAGCACGTACACACATATACTTTTACACATTGAATAGATTAGGAATAAATGACTATTAAAATTTCTACAACAATTCCACACTTTTTATCATTCAGATTACCCATAATCACAATAATAAACAAAAAGACAAATTTTAAGTCATATCATCACACTACTCTTCATCTCTAGTTTTCGCATAACTGATCACTCTTCTTAAACATTTGTGAAAATAACATTTGAAAAGAAAAAGCTTAGGCTGTTTTTTGTAAGGATAGGCCCTTAAGTATTAGCAAGCAGATAAAGAATTCAACTAAAGCCGGGCTAGATAAACAATCACTGTTGTTGTACCCCAAACATAGTTTGACCCTCAGTCACCTTAGTTAAATAAGAAATAGTGTACAGACTAGTTAGGAAAACAACAAATCATCAATCCACAGTGGTTACATCAAAATATAAAGTATAAGAAAAGTATAATAAAACCCTTCATTTCAAAACCCTCTCCTTGTACCTTATCACATAGCGGATAAGCACAGCTTTTAACCATCTGTTCATATCAAAAACATTCATAGGAAGAAGAGAAAACATACCCCAACAATTAATTCATTTGACTATAGCTCCCACTACTTGTATCATCATCATCATCATTTGGATAAAATTGTCATTTTTACCAATCTAACAAAACATCCCTGCTCTGACCAGTCTCTGTACTGAGCTGGAAACACACAATATCGACAATCCTACCCCCGAAACCCCCACCCCCAGAGATTAATCAAACAATCCATTCATTTTCCTAAAATACTTTCTAATTAAACAGTGACCAATCAAATCTCGTTGGCGTTGTTTAAGGTGAGATGTTTGGACGGTGGTGTCGCAATCTCCATCCTTGCAACCTTGTTTGTGGAGTGGACCATCTCCTAGCTGCTGTCACCTGTGAATGGAGACCTTAAGTATTTTGTTAGTGACCGCTTGTCTAGCCGCTCGTCCTTCTGGTGTGACCTGTGGAATTTTCACCATTTGTTTACTGATTATATACATTATTAGTTCCAAATTTATTCTCAACATTTGGCCAATTCAGCAACCTGAAACTCATTCAACTATTACATTAACATTAAACCCACTTTACTCATGTCAACAACACAATATTAATACATTTTGGAACAGAATCATTCTGTTAGCTGCAATCCAATCCTGACATTCTGTGAAAGGAAAATTTTAAGTTATGCTCTGCTCCATTCTCTGTAAAGAAAACAAAATGTCGAGGTTATTTTCAGATAGTAAAACTACACGTAGTTTCTTTTGTCTACTGTTCTGCCGTGACCTTCGCTGCCACATCTGCCCCGGCGTTTCCTGTTGAAACAGTCCTGCAAATACATTTACAGAAAGCAAATTTTGTTTGGGACGGCCTTTTACCCAATTAGACCCAGTGTCCTCCCAACATATATTGTCCCTTAGCAAACCATATTTGGCAATTGTTATACCATCTCCCTCTTGATGCACGACACAACTCGAGCATCAATTTAACATAACATTTAACATAGTGTTTTGATAAAGTTGGCATCAACACTAACCCAAACGTTGTCCTTCAGACAAATTTCCTCCAGACATCTTTTGCTGTCTCTGAAACAAAAATATTACATTCTTCACTTAAAGCCACATTATCATCTGCTCAACGAAGTATTTGAAGGGCAAAGGCCCTGAGCCTCACAGCGTATCCTGCTTTTCAGGCCTGTTGTTTGGTCTCTTAATTCAGTCATCTACAAACATTTTCAAAGTCATCAATTGTTTCTATCAAGTCAGGTCATGCTGTACAGACTTGGTCACTTGTCAGTCAAATAACATTCTCATCCTTCTGCCCACAATAATCCTACATTTTTAGGGCTCTCTTGATAATTTCATGTTTGACTTAGCCAATATGTCACTTTGTTGTTGCCATCAAATCTATAACATTTTCATTTATCTCAGCCCATGCCAGATGGTGATCTACAACTCCACAATTCCAATTTACACAAATACTTAAACTGATCCAGAACGTAATTCAAATCAACATCATAAAAGACAAAAGTAATTAATACCAGACAGAGCTTGATGACCAATCAATTTAAAGCTCGTCCTATGTTCTGTATCATCTTTCATCGGATCCACTCACAATTATCGCTTTCTTTAAAATTTGTCAATTCCCTTAACCCATCTGTAATGATGAAACAATATACTCCCTCTTCAGGCGGAATATTAGTACCCCAAACTAATACATACAAGACATAAAGTGCTGTCACCCTCACACACACTCATACTAGACACACCATATCTTAACTGCTCATTTTCAATGTTCGCTTTTTTCAATATTAACTCTTTCTTTTATATATTATTGCTAAAAAGATTTAAATTTTAAATAAGATTTTAAACTTCGCATTTTTCTGTAGCTTTTACCTAATTTTACATGACCTCTTAACCAGTTCCAAAGCATGTCTGTTCATTATTCATTAGATTTTCAGTCTGCTGGGTTGCTTTGTTTAATTTTTTCCTTATCATTATTTTGCTTCAGCTTGCTCTAGCAGGCCGACAACAGAAAGACAGACACAGTTTACCATCCCTTCCTCCACTCAAACAGTCTCTCTCTCTTATTAACAAATAATAATTACATTAAATTAATCACTATCCTTTTACCATTAAATTTTGTTATCCAGACTTTTCTCAAATCAAAAACTGTCTTCGTCTTTAGCCACCCACCATGTCAAACGACCTCCATGAGTTAAAACATATTAGTTCAAAATCAACACTTCTATAAGTTTTCTTATTCTTGCCCATGTGGCAGCCAATACATAAAAAGTTTTGTTCCTGTCTCCACAACAAACAATGGCAATCCCCTCATTTCTCAGCTGTCTCTTGAAAGCCCATTCCCGTTAGCTCTTTATCTTTAATTTTCCTCTTCAGGGTGTTGTCCCCTGGCATAATTGCAGATACTTGTCACAACCATTAATGCGGTTTCTTCTGGTGAGTAGTATGGAGGAGCTCACATTCTCTTGGGTCAGACATGCCGTAACTCCTCACAGCGCATCTCACCTCTCAATGCTATAAGGACGCTGCTGGCCTCACAGCTCCTGCTCAACTCTCATACCTTTTCTCACATATAACACCTCCTTCTGGAGATGCCCAGTGACTTTACGATAATCCCCTGGCTTAGGTTGCCCTCTGTCTGGCCAAAGAGAATCTTACCCGTCGTGGGGTGATTATCTCGTGCCCACTGGTGACCGCTTACAAACTGGTAACCGCTCTCTCCCATCACACAATCAGTTTCCTTTAACAGAACTCAGCTGCTTTCTGGAGCTTAGGAAAGGCACGTTCAAGAGTCACCAGAGCCATTCTGATTGCCTAATAGTGTTCACAGGGAGACAGGTTAATAACAGCAGTATTTAATCACTTAAATCCATTAACCATCTTAAAATCATCAACCTAGCTACTTAGATTATCCTCAGTGAATTTAGATCACAACCATACATTCAGTGTACTGTTACTGTACATGTGTAGCCGTAGCCTCCGGCCCTGTTTCAATGGTGGAGACTTAAGATAAGACAAAGAAGTTACTGGTCCTAAAATAAAATAATCAAAAATGTTATTTCTATCATTTAAGGTCTGCATTATTATTTTAAAGACTTCTTTAAAGTCGTTCAGTTTTACTTTTAAAACATTCACAAATACAAATTGCCCTCTTCATGGCAATGATTTCTTTTACATCTCTGTGTCTGATTTTTCAACTGAAACACTATAAATAGCTTATTATTACTTATGACACAGACTCAGATAACAGCCTGTTAGCTGACATTTGACTGAGAGAGACTCTGAGACATTCAGGACAGGTAAACTGTTCTCTCATAAACTTCTAATCATCAAACTTTTATCTATAATCTTTTAAACTATCCCAGCTTAAGGCATCTTTGCCAGAAATGACATTTGTTTCCAAATAAACATAATTTTATAGTTGTCTTTATTTAGACATTACAAATTTCCACTCAGATTGAGTATCTGTCGTACTGGCCGTTTACAGCCACAGCACACATCAGATTCAGATAAGCGAGCTGTTTCATTACAGCCAATAACAAACTTATCTTTTGAAAGCAAAACATCAGCTTCTAGTTCTTTCATGGTCAACAGTTTTCAAGCTGTTTTTTTAATCAGATGCCTTTCTACACATTTTACATTTATCAACTGTTAATTCAGTAACAAGCTGCTTCTGCTTATTTGATCTTAAATAATGATTCTAGTTCTCAATAACCATAGTTTAATATCTGTCTTCAAAGTTTTTTCTAGGAGTTTATCAATCTCCAATCAGGATTCACACTAAATTTGACAAGGCTACTCTGCATCTTTCACAGTTATTATAAATCATCCGTGAGATTTGTCTCTCTATATTACCTGAATCCTTTTTCAAAATGTTGCATTAAAACACAATCATACTTTTAGTTACCTTTCTGCAACTCCCATTTGTTGGAGTCATTAATTTTACATCAAACTGTATTCATCAATTCACTTATAATAATTACTATTATAGATATTTTCAAAGGATTCACTTTAAGACTTCAATCTTTTGACCTTGTTTTTTTTTTCTCTTATTCTTTCTCAGACGAAATGTTAATATCGTCACTTAAACACGGATCTACTTTCAAACCCACATTATTACCAGAAATGTGTCACTATCACATTTTCAAACCCCTTCTCAGTGAGCATCTACAGTTACATGTTAAATGGTCCTGCTGACCACAATTTAAACACTCTCCATCTGCTCTAACTTACTGCACACCCTTGAAGCAGTGTGTTCCATTGAGGAATGCAAACAGAGCCACTGATAAGCAGTGCTCCATATTCTTTTACAGTCCACCAATGGCAGATACAACAATAGCCGAATCATCATTATTACTGGCACAACATACATTATTGATTTCCGGAATCTTTGGACATAGCTGTCTTTACATTTTACTAATTTGCTATTATCATCAACACTGATTACAGAACAAGTGCATATCTAACATCCAAAAAGCCGGGCTGAATAAGCAAAACACATTCGTTTTTTATAAAACTATAATTTCCAATTCCTTTCATAATAAACGAAGATGGATGGTAAATCCATTCCTTTTCACTACCCCATTATAGACCCCTTAGGTTCAAAACAATGATTGTCAAACTAAACCTAATTTCAATCATTATTTTACCATTAAAAATATAGAATTGTTCCCCATGCTTAAAACATTCTTCATGTCATGTTAATTCCTGTCAATCATACAATGCCTTATTTTATTCTAAAACTGTATTTTCATACCAATTAAACAGTTAATTTGACTTCTATTCGACTAAATTCTGTCAGACATTTTATTTTCATCACATATAGTTTTCTACTATATTTCTTCTCAATCTTCCCCTACATGCCATTTCTTTCTGTATCCTCTCCTTTCTTTTCTCAAACATGCCAGTTCCTTCATTATCTAACCAGTACATGATTGTTTGCACAATCCCCACATAAACATATCTCACACACCAACCTTCTTGTTTTTCACTTTTCCCTCTTCCATCAAGTTTCTCACTTACAGTTCTCTCTTTTTCTATCACTCTATCACTATCACTCTATCACACAGACAGCCTTATTACTGCTTGCTACTTCAATCCATATCATATAAATTTAAGTTCTTAAGACATCTAATGTCATGCATCCATTTACTGGATGAAGAAGTAAAAACCCTTATTTCTCCTGGCAGTTCGACTTTTTTATCTTCAAGTCAACAATCCATTATCTGTTCACATTTTTTACACACATTGAACGCAGACACAACTTTTGTTTCTCACTGCTCTGTTCAACTGATTCCCGCACCATCTTTAATCTTGTGGCGCTCAATATCATAAATTTCTGCCCTTAATTTTATCTCATTTGACAAAAAAAAAAACGGTGTACCAAATTTCGCAAGCTTGCTTTTGAGACATCCCCATACTGCTGCTTCTCTGTTCTCTGTGGATTTCTCTTCAACACGCGTTTTCTTTAGTCTGTTAGGCGTCCCCAACAAACCCGATTCTTTTCTTTTAACCCAAATCGGTCGGGTTGCACTATTAGTGCCCTCCTAACTATGGTTTACCAAAAAATCTGTTACGATTGTTCTGGTTCCCCCTAATTAGCCTCAGCACCTAAAAACAAATTGCTCCGTGGTGGAACAACTCATTTTCAGGTTACCTATCTGTTTGAAATCTCTTGATCTGTCACAGTTCTCAATTAATCCCAGATTATTTATCTGCTTGAAATTTCTTGATCTGTCACAGACCTCAATTAATCTCAGATTACGTACCACAGAAACAGCCCTCAGCCAGTATGGTTCAGTTTCACTTTGAAAAATATTTTAGCCCATAAGAAAAATATTTTAGCCGTCTCTTACCAGAGATGTCTTGAGTTGCCACGGGTTCGTTTTCATCTGATTCCAGTGGAGCTTCTCCTGGCCCTGATAGCGGTCGGCCCCTCTCTCTGAAACTTACGAGGTAGAGCTGGAACTGCTCAGTCCAGGTGGCCAAACACCGTCCGCTCTCAGGTCCAGGAGGCACTGCCAAGGAATCCCACTCTGACACCAAATGTTGTGGCAAAAACTTCTGTTAAACATCATCACTGCGTAAGAGACACTCAGAGTCAAATTAATAAAAAGAGAAATATTTATTCTTGCAAGAAGGCCCAGTCGCCATCACAGCCGTTACATTCTGTGAAGTGAGTGGCGCGCACCAGGAAGACATGAGACAGCTTTTATACTCTTTTCAAGGTTCCTTCTCACTCGCTGTACTTTTCCCCCCAGATAAGGCCCCCACTTCTGTTCAGTTTTTCTTAAGGACACAAACTGGTACTGGAATAAACTAGCCAAACCTGACCATTCCTAAGGTCAAGATGTCCTGTCCCATATATTCCTGAAACGTCACGCACAAGCACGTACACACATATACTTTTACACATTGAATAGATTAGGAATAAATGACTATTAAAATTTCTACAACAGTTCATTCAGAGTTATCTGGCCTTTAATAATGTTCTCAAAACTAAAGATAAAAAATATCAGGCCATGTTCCCGTAACGTTCGCAAAACCAAGAAAAAAAACTGTTATATTATTATTAAAAACTGGATATTTTGAACATTCAGAGAACATTAAAAAATAACATTTACATAACTTAATGGGAACATTAGTGAAATGGTCTCAACCTTTTTTGGTTAGCTGCATGGGCAATAACTTGTTTACTTAAAAATGACGCAATGTTATTTTGTGGGTGAATGTTTTTTTCTTGAATAAATGATAAAAAAATGTTGCATTCTTGAGTGTATTGTGGGATGATAACATAATTTTCCGGGTTTAAGAGCCCTTTTCACAGAACGTGAGATGCAGTGTGCAGTGCAGTGAACAAAAAAAACAACAACATAGATTCTCTAGACCTGTTTCAGCAAGACATACTTCCAGCAGTCAAAGAAAAACATGTGAGAAACGTCTCTTAAATGGTCATTTAACAGGTAACAATTTTTTTTTTTTTGGTAAGCAACATGCGGTCGATTCAATGCATAGGCTATAGCGTTTCTGTAATAAGACAACAATAAAAGGCCAGATAACTCTGAATGAACATTCTATTAACGTTACTGGAAGACCGTACAGAAATATACATCTATATATTATGAAGCATCTTTAAAGTTCTGTGGTAGATTTGACAATGCATTCAGAACTGCTTACATGGGGGTTTATAAAATGTTCAATGTGGTCTGTGTGAAAGTGTGTGGTGTTTTATGCCTTTGTTGTCTCACACACACATAACATGGATAAAAGACCAGGTGGGCCAATGTGTGTGTTCTATATTTTATGTTGCCACATCATAAGACTGTGAGACCTCTGACCACAACAAACTCACTTGGAGTTTGTGATCATTAGATGTTTTTTGGAGAGTCTGTCTACCAGCTCTACGTCTGTTGAATGTCCCATCATGCTCAGTAAATTGACAGGCCTCGACACATGCCCCCCCACTCCCTTTTTCTTTTACACACACACACACACACACCACACACACACACACACACACACACACACACACACACACACACACACACACACCACACACACACACACACACACACACACACACACACACACACACACACACACACACACACACACACACACACACACACACACACACACACACACACGCCCAATGTGTGAAACCAAAACTGGGAACAATTCACTGTGATTTAGGGGGGGGAAAGGAATGAAACCATGGGACTCATAAAATGGCCACCTTTATGGTTTTTATGGGATCTGTGGTGATCACCTAAAAAATCTGAATATTTTCATACGGTAAATTGCCTAGTTTTGTATAATATTACAGTTTTTCTCGATTGTTTACACACATTTTCTGAAAGAATGCCTCATATTCTCAGAACTCTACACACAAATCAAAAAAACACACACACAATGGGCAAAACCCTCAATTCCCCTGCAAAATGAAACTTTACATTCAAAACAATGTTATTTCTTCTCAAAATGGTATTTTGTTTTCAAATGACACACACAAACCATCATATGAATAGACATTTATAAGAAGCAGTTGAACACTGATGTGCTCAATGTAAAACACTGTGATGAATGGAAAACACTTCTTCTCCATTCATCATAATGACTCAGGGCTTTTTTGTCCAGTGTTACACTTACTACAGACAGTACATACATAAGTGTGTTGTAAAATATTTGAGAATATTGTTTTTATACCCAGAACACACAAATACACAGCAACAAATATATTTTATTTTTCCCACAAAAACAATGGGAGATAGATCGCCCATTTCGTACATCCCAACCAACACAAAGTTGCACATACAGTGGTCTACATACAAAACAACAGAAAAATGTACTGTATGCAGTTACAGTAAAAAAAAATAAAATAAATAACTATGCTGCATCTTCTCTTCTCTCTGATTGCTAATTGTAAAACTGTGAGACATGTGTTTGCCCATGTGACGAGTCAGTGTGCAGATCTGAATGGCAGTGTGTTCCTTGTGAAAACAAGATATTTTGTGCATGAAAATTGTGCCAAATGCAGAGAATTGTGTGTAGTGTTTTGAAAAACGTGTGTTTTAGAACTGGAATTTGAGTGTAAAGCAGGAATTGTGCTTGTAGTTTAGCAGAATTGGTTCTGGGGGTTGGTGAATGAGTGACATGTTGTGGTCATTGTGTCTCAAGTACCAGAATTTGTGTGTAAACAATTGAGAAAAACTGTAAGAAATGGTATGAAATTTATTATAAAAATACAAATCATAATAAATGGCTGGGTACAGAGGAAATACTTATCTGTGTTTCGTTTCATACTGGCTTGTGGGGTTAATTCACGTTTCAAGAGTGGTCAGATCCAAGTTCTACATCTCGAACCTTTTATCTGACAGCTGTGAGCCATTACATTCAAATCAAACATGTAGAAACCTTATTCAGTTATTATTTCCGGCACATGAATCCACACAGGCACAGAATGGTGCTGTTATTGTTAAAGGTGACATATCATGAAAATTTTATTTTAAGTGCTATAGCTAATCGGGTCCCCAGTGCATCTACCAGAAAATGTGAAAAGTGACAACCCAGTAACTTTGTTTTGGTAAGTCTTTAACTGAAAGCATGTCAAAAAATAAGCCAATCAGATTTCGCTCCCCTCCTAGGGGATCTTACTATAATTACCGTCCCTTAATCTGCACGTTTCCACCCAAGGGGCCGCCATTTTGGTTTGTTCTAACGCAATGGCAAAAGTTCGAGCAAAGCATGCACACTTTTCTGTCGTTGTTGGGTGCGAGGAAGAAGAGCACAAAACATTAGAGTCCCAATCTTCGATGACACAAGAGAGTGGAGAATTAATTTGATTTTCAACGGAAATATACCAGAAACAGATGAATCAATGTAACTCCACAAAAACTACATGTATCCACTAACCATTCAGAAACGTCCAGGTGCAGTCTAAAAGTTGCAACCTCTTCCTGAGTCTCACTGTACGGCTACACTCTGCTACTGGTTTTTTCTGAAATTTTAGATGAGTGAGATTTTTCGCTGTTTTGTTATTGTTTCCGAAGCTAGTGTAAAGGAACAGCAGCAGCTCATTTGCATTTAAAGGGACACACATAAAAACGGAGGGTTTTTGCTCACACCCAAAAAGAGGCAAATTTCTGCTGAAATTTCAGATACATTCTGGGGACACCATATATTTATATTATATCTTGTGAAAAGGGGCATATTATGTCACTTTTAACTAAAACTGAAACGATAAAAAAATTGTTCCCTATTGAAGGGAACTCCACAATGCATCGAGAAATCGATACTTTGGGGGACGCTCCCTAAGCGTGCGCCTCTGAAGTAAAATGAAACTAGTCCAATCCTGATTGGTGTTGCGTCGTGACGTAACATGTGACGGCATACCCGGAAGTATAAAGGTCACGCTGATGCATAGCATGCCAGCTTTCGCTCTTCAGCAAGCGCTCTGTGTTTTGACTGTCTGTCTTATTTGGTGTTGTTTGTGATTCAGTATTATATTATATCAAAACTATGGCCAGTGAACAGTTCAGGAGATGTGTGCACCCCTGCCCTCGTTTCATCACGGGTGGGGACACGCATGTTTTATGTGTGAACTGTTTGGGAGCGCAGCATGCACAAGCAGCTTTTGAGGGAACTGCTTGTGCAGACTGTGAAGCACTGCCTATGAGAGTGCTGCGCTCCCAGCTGGCATGTTTCAATGAGCATGGTCAGGCTCGTGTTCCCCATGGTTCTGGTCCCGCGTCTGCTGAGGCAGCGCGACGTTTGAGATCATGGGGTTCGCAGCGGGATCTTGCAGATGAGAATGAGACTGCTGAGGCACTTTCTCATTCTTCGTCTGAGGATCCTGAGCCTACTGTGAGTGGTGCAGAAGCCCGCGTTGCGGCTTCTTCTGCCCGCGATCAGGTCCCGATGCTTGAGCTGTCTGCTTCCGAGGAAGTGGACGTGCTCAGTATCGAATCGGACGACCATGAGTTAAACACACCCACACATGCATATGATGAACTGGTCGAGGTTGTGACTCGTGCTGTGGCCAGACTTAACATCAGCTGGCCACAAGATGATCAGGAAACGCAAGTAAAGAGTAAATTAGACGAGCGTTTCCTGAAGCATAGGTCACAGCCTCAGCGCCGGGGTTTGCCTTTTTTCCCCGATCTCCATAATGAGATTTCGAGATCGTGGGATAAACCATATTCGTCCCGTATCTCCAGCCCCACTGTGGTGGATTATAGTAATGTTCTGGGGGCACGGGATATGGGTTATGGGAAGATGCCCATTGTCGAGGAAGCTTTAGCTAGCTATTTATCTCCTGATTTAGCATCTTCCTTGAAAACCCCGGTGCTACCTAGTAAGCCCTGCAGAGACACGTCTAATTTAATAAGCAGGGCTTACATGGCGGCAGGTCGAGCTGGTTCATGCTTGCACACGATGTCTATTTTGCAAGCATACCAGGCAGACCTCCTGAAAGATTTAGACGAGGGGGAGGGGCCAACTCCTGAAGATGTGGCTGAGTTACGTAGGGCTACAGATCTGTCTCTCCGGGCTACCAAAGAGACGGCCCGCGCTATTGGCCGCTCTATGGCAGCAATGGTGGCCACGGAGAGGCACCTATGGTTAAATTTGTCAGGTATTAAGGAGAAAGATAAATCTTTTTTGCTTGATGCACCACTTTCGCCCTCTGGTCTGTTCGGCGACGCTGTTAATTCGGTCGTCGACAGATTTCAGGAGACTAAAAAACAGTCTGCAGCGTTTCAGCAGTTTCTCCCCCGTAAGGCTAAGGCCAAGTCTAAATCGAGTAGGGTGGGGCAAGCAAATCAGCTCCAGCCGTCAGCCAGTTCATCTCACCGCTCAGAGCAGAAAGAGAGCGTTTCATCTAGAGCCCCTCCCCCGGGAGCTTGGCAACAGAGGAAACGTTCTCAGCAGAAGCCCTCCAGCCAGAGGGGCAACTTGATTGACGTCATCCAGGCTAGGAGGGCTTCGGGAAAGAGGTCCTAGCTGTAGTGCTAGGATCTCAGAGGGCTGTCCCCCCCGCTGCAGAACTACCGAGGTTGTTCTCGCACCGGAGTCCTCGAGAAATCGGTGTTGGTATCCCGCCGTCCCTGACGCTTCGGGCCACACCAATTTCCAGCGAACATACACTGTACCGTTCGTGTCAAGAAATAAAAAACGAGCTTCTGTTGTGGTCACAAAAACCGTTTCGATTGAATCCTGCCGGTCTCTCGCTTCAGGAAGTCGAGAACAGTGCTCGAAAAACACCCGAGACCAGCCTCGAGAGGCTGGTTCCCTTAGTAGATTTTGTAGAGGCATGGTATCATCTTCCCAACATATCTGCATGGGTCCTGCGTATAATAAAATCAGGGTACAGACTGCAGTTCGGGCACCGCCCCCCAAATTTTCTGGGGTGGTGCAGACTACGGTGGTTCCAGAGCAGGCTCAGGTGATGGAACAAGAAGTGCAATCTCTGCTGTTAAAGGAGGCCATAGAACGTGTTCCTCTCTCAGACAGGGAGTCCGGATTTTACAGCCGGTACTTTATAGTTCCAAAGAAGGATGGGGGGTTGAGGCCGATTTTAGATCTCAGAGTTTTGAACCGGTCTTTGAGGAGGTTCAGGTTCAAAATGCTTACAATCCCTGTTATCGTGAATCAGATCAGATCCGAGGACTGGTTTGTCACAATAGATCTAAAAGACGCTTATTTTCATGTATCCATCCTTCCATGTCACAGGAGGTTCCTGAGGTTCGCTTTCGGGGGCGAAGCTTTCCAATATCGGGTTCTTCCGTTCGGCCTAGCACTCTCTCCCCGCACATTCACCAAATGTATGGATGCAGCTCTTGCTCCACAGACTTCAGGGCATCCGCATACTAAATTATATCGACGACTGGCTCATTCTGGCTCAGTCTCGAGAGATGGCGGTTCGGCATCGAGATGTCGTCCTTGGCCACATTCGGAATTTGGGGTTGAGACTCAACACAAAAAAGAGTGTGTTAGAACCGTCCCAGTGCACAACGTTTCTGGGCGTCGTGTGGAATTCGATTACGATGCGGGCACGCATGTCTCCTGCACGTATCGAGTCCATTCTGGCGATGGTGTCCAGGTTAAAGCTAGGCCAGGCCATCACTGTAAAACAATTTCAAAGATTGCTGGGCCTCATGGCAGCGGCATCCAACATTATACCTTTGGGCCTTCTTCACATGAGGCCCCTCCAGTGGTGGCTGAAAGCCAAGGGGTTTTCCCCCAAGGGGAATCCGTTTCGTATGATCAGAGTAACGCGCAGATGCCTTCGTTCTCTAAAAATATGGAAGAAAACTTGGTTTCTGTCCCAAGGGCCAGTGTTGGGAGCGTCATGTCGCCGGAAAACCGTTTCGACAGACGCCTCTCTCACTGGCTGGGGCGCGGTCATGGACGGCCGCTTTTCCAGGGGTCTGTGGCAGGACCATCATCACTCTTGGCACATAAACTGCCTAGAGATGTTGGCTGTGTTCAGGGCTCTGAGGAGCTTCCTTCCAGACATCAAAGGTTATCATGTCCTAGTACGTTCGGACAATACATCAGTGGTAGCCTATCTGAACCGACAGGGGGGACTCAGATCGCGCCCTCTGTGCAGATTGGCGCATCAGATTATTCTTTGGTCCCAGGGGAAAATACTATCTATCAGAGCAATGTATCTTCCGGGGGTTCAGAATCAGGGAGCGGACATCCTGTCGAGGCAGGGGCTGAGGCCCGGGGAATGGAGACTTCATCCAGATGTGGTGAAGTTGATATGGGAGAGGTTTGGGCCAGCGGAAGTGGATCTATTCGCGTCTCGAGAGACGTCCCACTGCCCACTTTGGTTCTCCCTCTCACATCCAGCCCCACTGGGGTTGGATGCCATGGTACAGGCCTGGCCGAGGCTTCGCCTGTACGCTTTCCCCCCGATCGCTCTGCTCCCGGGAGTCCTGGAGAGGGTCCGTCAAGAGGGCATCAGTCTACTTCTGGTTGCCCCAATGTGGCCGACCCGAGTGTGGTTTTCAGACGTGATATCACTCCTGATAGCTCCGCCGTGGCAGATTCCTCTGAGGAGGGATCTGTTGTCTCAGGCGGAGGGCACAATCTTCCACCCTCACCCAGAGATGTGGAAACTGTGGGTCTGGCCTCTGAGGGGGTTCAGTACCTAAATGCTGGTCTATCAGCTGGGGTGGTTGAAACCATACTTAGCTCTAGGGCTCCATCTACAAGGAGACTATATGGCCTCAAGTGGAATGTGTTTGTCACTTGGTGTAGAGAACAGGAGTTAGATCCAGTCAACTGCCCGCTGGCTTCAGTTCTGGAGTTCCTTCAAAATCGTTTCTCTGCGGGTCTCTCCCCTTCCACGCTTAAGGTGTATGTGGCTGCCATTGCGGCTTTCCACGCACCATTAAGTGATGGGCCTCTGGGGAGGCACCACTTGGTTATTCGTTTTCTCCGTGGTACCTGGAGGATGAGACCGACAACCAGGTCCAGGGTTCCTACCTGGGACCTGGCAGTGGTTCTCGAAGGGTTATCCTTGGCCCCCTTCGAACCCCTTCAGTCGGCTTCGCCTAGGGATCTTACGTTAAAAATGGTGTTTCTCTTAGCTATTACCTCTCTTAAGAGGGTGGGAGATCTCCAAGCCCTGGCAGTAACACCAGCTTGCTTGGAGTTTGCCCCTGGCAGAGTTAAAGCCTTTTTGCACCCGAGGCCGGGCTACATTCCTAAGGTTCCTATGAATACGGCTCGGTCCACGGTCCTTCAGGCATTTCATCCTCCGCCTCATGTGTCAGCTGAGGAAGAGAAGCTTCATTTGCTCTGTCCTGTCAGAGCTTTGAGCGTGTACCTTGAGAGGTCCTCTTCCTGGAGGAGGTCAGAACAGTTATTAGTGTGTTTTGGGTCACCTAAGAAGGGGCTCCCTGCATCCAAGCAAACTATTAGTAATTGGATTGTTCAAACTATTACTTTAGCCTACAAGGTGCGCGACTTGCCTTCACCTTTAGCTGTTAGGGCTCATTCGACTAGAGGCATGGCTTCCTCTAGGGCCCTCCTTTCGGGAGTTCCCCTCCAGGAGATCTGTGAGGCAGCCGGATGGGCTACCCCACACACTTTTATTAAATTCTACAGTTTACACCTCCCTAGTACACCTGGTGCACATGTCCTTTCGTCCTAGTTGGGTGCCTAAATCAGCTTCACTCCGGGACAGGCCTATTCAGTGCGTGGCCTAGTGGGCATTCGTTCCCCAAAGTATCGATTTCTCGATGCATTGTGGAGTTCCCTTCAATAGGGAACGTCTCGGGTTATGACTATAACCCTTGTTCCCTGAGAAGGGAACGAGACAATGCATCGTTCTGCCACGCCCCTCTAGGCCTTAGAGCGTCTTGCTTCATCGCAGGGGCTGGCATGCTATGCATCAGCGTGACCTTTATACTTCCGGGTATGCCGTCACATGTTACGTCACGACGCAACACCAATCAGGATTGGACTAGTTTCATTTTACTTCAGAGGCGCACGCTTAGGGAGCGTCCCCAAAGTATCGATTTCTCGATGCATTGTCTCGTTCCCTTCTCAGGGAACAAGGGTTATAGTCATAACCCGAGACGATTTCTCGATGCATTGTCTCGTTCCCTTCTCAGGGAACAAGGGTTATAGTCATAACCCGAGACGTTTTCTGTAAGGGACCGTTCGGTATTTATGGAAAAGGCCACCGGAGGAAATTAGAGGAGGGTCATGTCTTTTTATTCTTTGTTGAGGGGAGGGTCATCCAACTTTTTTTAGTCTAGGGGGAGGGTCACCCAACTTTTGTATTCATGAAAACAGCAAAATTTCAAAGTGGCTTGTTTGGTGCATATTTTTTCCATGTATAGCTCCCTCGGTCTCGGCCCCCCATCGCTATCAGATGGGTCTGATGCAACAAAAATCCAGTTTGGCACTGTTTGACGTAATGTGCGCTGTAGCACGATACTACCATATTTTAGTTTCCATTCTTATTGTTTTTCCACAACAATGTTAGTGAGTAAATCTACTGAAATTGCCACCATAACAGTGGAGTGTGATGTGTTAGACGTAGGGCTACCACATTTTTAAATTACTATTAGTATTATTTGAAGTTAACAAAATATGTAGGCCTAGACCTACATCAAAAAATCTAGTTGAGGATAAATTCTTTAAAATTGGGTTATTCGTTATGGACATGACATTTGCAGTCAAAACTTGAAATATAAATTCACAGAAAATGCATTTAATACTGAAACGTCTGTTTATATATTCATACTCCCTTAATAAAGGAGTCCAGACATTAGAAAAATATCAGTCAAAATATCAGTCTACACATTTATGCACGTTTTATATTTAATATGACGGAAATACACATGTGATGTGACACAAAAAATCTTTAATTTTTAGGTGGCAAAATATTTTGTAGTAATTCTATGAACTACCTTGCGCAAAACAAAAGTAATACTACCCACCGGATGAAGAAGGGTCGGCCTCCACATAACAAAATATTCTTTTTATTTTATTTTTCGTGTTCGCATTTATGATGGGGAAAAAAAATGTTACGGACGTTACAGTTCTCCGTTACAGACATGACCGCTCTGAAAGTGACTTTAAAACTTTCACAGAGACCTCAAACAGAAAGCACAAAGCCTTTCTTTAAAGTGAATTTCGTTTTTTATTAATTGTATGTTAATTTTAATCAACGTTTCATCAACCAATAGCCTGGATTTAATAAATAAGAATTTATATAAATATAATAATATAATAAATAAGTAAATATAGTAGAAAATAGATCATGACACGGAGGCGCCGGCGCGTGAACTGGACTCTCGTCTAATAAATGAACCGAAACTCAGCGTATAGCCTAAAGTAGGCTACTTGCCTCACAGACCTGATAAATATATAGAAAGCTTGAAATGTCTACTTTTTAACAGAACAATTAAAAAACGAAAGAAAGCAGACTACAGACTGCTCTCTGCTTATGTAATCCGTATGAAATGTGCATTTCTGGCGCGTTCACTACTGCGAAGATCGCGAGTCAGCATCGTCACCTTTATATTTGCAGCCGACACTGACAAAGACTTGTTTATTAATAAACAATTAAAATGTCTTCTTGCTATATTTGACATATTCATAATCATTACTTTTGCCGGTTCTTTGTGGCAGCTTTAAGATACTTTATTGGCAGCGCCACCTTTACATGTACATGAACGCATCACCACTGCATCAGCACCGAAAACATGATTTTTTTTTTCAAATCAAAAATCGTGATACGAACCGAATTGTAGGTTTGGTCTATCGTTACAGCCTTAGTTTGTCATGGTTGTAAAAAAAAACAATGTCTATCTGAACATCTTTGCCAAGCGCAAACCAGTACAGAAGTAACCAATAAATTATCGGGGAGGGTCATGCCTTTTTTCACAATCATTTTGGAGGGTCATAGAAAAAATTATTGCTGGCGAAGGGAGGGTCAAGTCTTTTTTGACTACTGATCTCAAATCTCCTCCGGTGGCCCCTTAAATAAAAAACGAACAGTCCCTAATTGAAATAAAACTGAAATTAAGTTGAAGTCTAAATGACTAAAACTGAAATAAAAATAAATGAAAACTATACAGAAATATAAAAAGCAATAAAAGAGCATAAAAAAATAAACAAAGAGTAATTCAAAATATCAATAAATGCTATAATATATAATATTAACATAACAGGCACAGGCAGAATCAGTGGATAATTTTGCTTCTATTTCACTGTTCCAGACCGCTGTAGGCAGTCAGTACAATGTGGAAGGAGTCGCATCTTGCGCATCACATCGAGAATCTGGTATTAATTTAGTCACACGTGACTTTTACCGATGTCGTGTCGGAAGCTATATCAGTTCTGACTATATCACGGTCGGCCTCTTTGTCATTCTCGCGAAGAGATCTCGCTCGAGTGAACACAGCTCTTTGGTTGGCGTTTGCTCCCTGTAATAGCTGTGTCTCGAGAATGCAAAACAACATTGAATTTGTTGTTGGATTCTTTATTGGATTTACATTGGATTGTTTCGGACCCATTGGTTATCCAGGGTCTTCACTAAACGCTGTGTTCCTATCAGAGGAATTGAGGTGAGTGTCTGTATTAGAACTCATTGGTTAACCAGGGTTCTTGTTTACCATGTGTACATATTTGTTGTCTTCAGTTTGTTACCATATTCAGCTCTGTTAATTAGCCCTGTGGTTTATCAGGGTTTATTTTCTCAAAGTAGGCGTTGTGTAATTTGATGCCTTTTGAGGTTAGGTAACAAAGACGGGCAATATTTGAACATGAAGTTCAAAATTTATCAGCACCAGCCAGAGCTGAAGCCAGCAAAACTGAAGGGCCTCCAAGGAAGAAACGGAACACCTCTACAATACTGTCCCACCAGGTGGCTGAACTATCTAATTCCACTCAGAACGTAAATGAGGAAATGAGAGGATCCGTATCTACCTCCTCATTGCCCAGGTTCGAATCAGCAGCTGAATGTTCCAGGGAGGAGCTGGACACTTTTTCTCTAGCAGCCTTGGATTCATTAATTACTCATTAGCAGGAGCATTTTGCACCTTTAGAGGAGACTTCTCCTTTACAATCTCAGTCTCAACATTCGCATAGTGAGGAGGACTCAGGTCTTCAAGGTGCTGGGTCTTCAGTAGTGTTCTTGCTATAGGATACTTTCAAGATGGTCCTTGTTAGGTTGAATTTGGACCCACCTCTTCCTGTGTTACCAACCTCTTGTGTCATCCGGTTGCACTGCCGGAGGACTTCCAGATACCTAGCTGTCATGACTTTACCGAAGTAATGTTCTCTGCATTTCACTCAGCTCCGTCATCCAGGCCCGATTGAGGAGCGCGCACACTGGCAGCAATGACTGAAGCCCAAGAGAAAGGACTTGGTAGCATTCCTCCTGTATAGCCATGTATTTCTTCCCTATGGTATCTCCAGATGAAGCCCTGAAACAGGAACTCCACTGCCCCAACCCGGAATGCAGGCAAACTGGTGACTTATTGGTGCGTATTTATAACACTGTCTCAGGGTTGAGTCAAGTGGGGAATTCAGTGGCTTATCTGCTGCTGGCGCTCCAGTCTATACGGCAGCATCAGAGAATACTGCGTCAGAACCGCTTGACGCTTCTCTGCAGCCCTGATCGATTGCCTTCTCCAGTGGAAAGGCTCTTGGGCTTATTAAGCAGGCCAGACGGCAAGTGTGACTATCTCAGTCCAAGCTTCCAGAGGCATGCTATAACATCCTCTGTCAGTTACCTCTAATGCCTGGTCAGGTTTTCTGTCCAGCTGCTCAGGAGGCGTATCGTTTCACAAATCATACTATAACCTGCATCTGTTAGGTGTCATTTGACTTGAGCTGTGGCTACTTCTTGTGCTGCATTACGTGGCGTGCCCCTCTTGGAGATATGTGCGGCAGCCACGTGGACATCACCTTGCAGGCTCACACAGTTATAGGCTGTGTGACCTATGCCTTTGATTGGCTCAGCTGTGTTGCCAGATAACGTTTAAGCTATTTTATCCTTGTGACTTGGCTAAATTCATCTTCCACCATGTCTCACTGTCTCTGGCAGTCTGGAACAGTGAAATAGAATGCTGGATACTTGTGTAACCATAGTTCTATGAATGGTGGAAGTCACTTGGATTTAGAATGACTAAGATACCGACCATGAAGTAGTCAGAACTGATATAGCTTTCGGCACGTCATCGATCAGTCACGTGTGACTGAATTAATACGAGATTCTCAATGTGATGCGTGAGACGTGACTCCTTCCACCATGTACTGACCGTCTCTGGTGGTCTTCCATCATTCATAGAACCACGATTACGCAAGTAACCCATGATTTTTTGTGCTGTTTTTGCAAAATTATGTGAAATGCTTTGTAATGTGGTGAAAGTTGCCAAAATAGTACTACATTCTTAGCTCAACCTAATATTCAATAAATTAACATGCTGAGGGTAGGAGATGTGTAAAACTTTGCGAATAATAGGCGTTATTTGTCCTTACATTAATTGTATCATTATAACATTACAGAAACAACATTACAGAACATCCAGATGCATGGATGAGGAAAGTTCTGTACAGCCCCGTTCATCCATGCTGCTCATATTTAACTACACAGCGTGTTAATATACAGCACAACTTCCTCATTCCATGTTTCTAACAATTTTCTATCTTTTGTTCTATGATCCTTTCACAGAGTGAGAGGAAATGAAGAGATATAGAGCTGCAGGTGATATTTCCTGATGACCTACACAACTTTAGACATCCAGCAGGAGAATAATAGCAGAACATCAGGTCAGTTCAAGGTAACGTGGTCAATGTCCTTCACACCTGCTATGATGAAAAAATAAACTAATGGCATATTGCAGGAATCTCTTGCAGCAACTTCTCTTCTCTGATGACGTGTTTACTGGCACGAGGGTGGGACAACCTGTCACTCACATGAGACCACAGTAATAGCAAGCCATAACCATCCAATCAATTCCCGGAGGACAAAATCATGTCCCATACTTTTTCTTCTTCAAGAAGCCGTTTCTCTGGGATAGAAGAAAATATAGTGAATAGGGAAGAAAAAAACGATTGCATCTTCCCTGTATTTTAAAGCAGACAACCATTTAAAAATTCACATTTTAGGTATGAATCTTAATTTCTGTTATAGAATTACATACCTTAATTGATTAATCAATTTAATACTGCTATTCTACTTTTCTTCTGGGTTTTAGATCTGGAAACTGAACAGCTTTAAAATTAGGCTTTTCAATCACTTTCAGTGGACCTCTGTTTTACACTAAGTGACAGACGGACACCAGATGTTAGAAACCTCCATCTATGGAATTGATAATGCTGAGAATATTATTAAAAATGATATTTTAACAAACATTATTGGTTCTTCTTTCACTGCAAGAGACATCTGGTGCTTAGCAATGAAGCAGGATTGATCTTGCATGTTGACCGCATTAAATAATTCAGCTTGCTGCTCTTTGCTCACAATGAGAAACATTCAAGAGAATATCTAGTGTTTGTATTGGTTTAGTCATGTGGCAATGACTTTGGAAATTTGATTTAAAACCCTGACTACATTGAGGGTTTGACCAGGAGCGTCATCCACCTATTTTTAGACATGACCATGAAAAAACATGACCCAAGACCAAATTACCAAATTTTTAAAGGTGCAGTGTGTAGCTTTTTGGCGACATCTAGCGGTTAGTTTGCGAGTTTACACTAAGGGCTCAGCCCACTGCTCACCCCTCCCTTTCGAAGAAGCTACGGTGGCTAAAACGGGACAAACATCGTCGTAGTGAGCCAGAGTAAAACAAGCCACAGCTAACATGGAGTACCACAGTCCATTATAAACCACATCATGGATAAAGTTTACAAAGCCATAGTCAGGTGAGGATCAAGGGTCTTAATACATAATATAATAATATTGGTCTGAGCTGTCGACACGACAGATCTCGTCACAGTTGTTGTAAATAATAGTAATCAGCTGATTGTCTCACGAACGTAACCAGCACATTCTCCCCACATAGCAAACCCATAATACAGCGAGGGAGTAGAACCACATGAAACTATGCAACTATAGATTTTTTTCTAACAGGGTAGTAAAAGTTTAGCTGGCTAATATGAGCTGTTACTGTGGCTGAGCTGGTTAAAGCCTTGTTTATACTCGACGCGTCCGCATGAGCCCAAAGGTGCGTGCGGCAAAAATGATGTGATTGTAACAGCACGCGTGCCTCCGCATCCCAATAGACACCACTTATTACACACAATAGCCTTTTTTCTCTGATTTTGGAAACTCGATCGACTTAAAATGCTTCCAAGATCGACGGGTTGGTGATTCCTGTAACTGTTTTCCGGTCAATGACAAGAGTAGCCTACTAATCAGCTGTCTCACGAACGTAACCAGCACATTTATCCCCACATAGCAAAGCCATAACACAGCGAGGGTGAAGAATTAAGTTACATGAAACAATCCAACTACATATTTACACCACTGACAAGGGAAAAGTCAATGTTTATGAGCTTCTAGCTTTCTGCGGCTTCTCTTTCAAGGTAGTGACGAAACGCGCTCTGTAACGCTGTTTGTTCGCTGTCGGCTACGGTAGAAATATGACGTCATAATATGGCGGCCTTCATAGAAGGGGATTCCCGCGCTTATGTAGATATAAATGCCTAATTCTAAGGTAATAAAAACATTACGGTTTATTAAGTAAGTTCTTTATACACAACTGAACACATAGTTATGGATGTCATATTGCATTTATGTTAATAAATAGTCAAAAATGTTACACACTGCACCTTTAAACAACAAAGTTAAACGTGTTAGTTTCATATAAGCTGATAATTTTAACATACATGTATACATATATAATTAAAGGGGAAATATCATGAAAATCTGACTTTTTTTCGTGTTTAAGTGCTATAATCGGGTCTCCGGTGCATCCACTGTAGCCTACCAACCCAGAAAAAAAAGTGAAAAGTAATTTTTTCAACCCAGTAACTTTGTTTTGGTAAGCCTTTCTCTGCAAGCATGTAAAAAATAAGCAGATATGATTTCGCTCACCTTCTGATGTAGGAAGGGGATCTTATTATAATATTACCGCCCCTTAATCTGCATATTGCACCCACGGCGCCGCCATTTGGTTTTCGCAAGCGACCAGTTATAATGCAATGACAAAAGTTCAAGCAAAGCATGCAAACTTCTCTGTTGTGTGCTGCACAGATGAGCACAGAACACTATTTGACCAAAAATGTCACAGGTGTCTTATAAAGACCTCAGGGAACTGTGTCAACTTGTGTAAAAGTTAAACATGACGGTACATGCAGGTCGATGAGATTAATCAATGTAACTCCACAACAACTAAATAAATGTATCCGCTAAGCATTTAGAAACGTCCAGTCTAAAAGTTGCAACCTCTTCCTGAGTCTCTCCGTAAGGCTGCCCTCTGCTACTGGTAATTTATGAGATTTTGGATCAATGAGATTTGCGTGTTTTGTTATTTGTTATGTATGTAGTATCCGAAGCTTATGTAAAGGATCTCTTCTGAAGTGGCGGGGAGCAGCAGCTCATTTGCATTTAAAGGGACACACAAAAATGGCGTGTTTTTGCTCACACCCAAAAAGGGGCAAATTTTATAAAATATAATAAATGATCTGGGGGGTATTTTGAGCTGAATTTTCACAGATACATTTCGGGGACACCAGAGATTTATATTACACCTTGTGAAAAGGGGCATAATATGTCACCTTTAAAATTTGTTGGTAAAGTAACAACAAGTGTCTTTTTGCGTGTTGTTCAATTATTAATTCATAAATAAATAAATCATAAATAATAATAATAAAATGTTTACCATTATTATTTGTTATTAAATATTATTGAAGGTAGGGTAGAACATTTCAGAGAGGCTAGCTTTGAAATCATAAGATCCCTCCTCCCCTTCAGCGCATCTCCAAAGTCAGGCCTCCTTCAAAAAACATGAACACGCACAGCCAGAGCAAAGTCTGCAAGGCGACATGAGAACATCTCTTAATCAAGGTATGGCATGAACGCAGCATGTGGTTGTTTTTTTGTGGAGGAACTGTAAAAGGTGGCTGCTTTTTGTTTGCGGCACTCAGTGACTGTGCATCTATAACTCTTCATAGCCTCTTGGATGCGCTGATGACATGCAAATACATATGTTAAAAGGCAGGTAAGACATCCTATTATTTCATTCGGACCAAATGCAATGATTGGACAAAAATGTTTTGGCCCTAAAACTTCCACTGAAGGTATATGTATTTTTTTTTTATAAATAGACCACTTCTGTGCTATCAGGATGTGAAGAGAGTTTCAACCAGTATAACAAAAGAGTGTTTATGAAAAACACCTTTAATTCTTAGTTATTGCTTGCTATTTCTTCTCAGTCATATTTAAAAAAAAGCACATATTTATGTTAAATTAATTAATAGTTCTCATACCATTAACAGTTTGACAATGAACATCCAAAGCTGAATTTAAAACCAGGGTGTGCTTCTGTTACAGGATGCTGGCAGTCAGTATCTACTCCCCAGTCATTCCCAGAGTGCACTGCTTGACCGAACTCTTATGAGCCTCAACGTTGCCATGGGTCTCCAACAGTCACGTTTAATCTTGATCGAGCTCTCTTTGTTTGTTATTTTTTGCCAGGGACTTCCAGCCTTGCCATAGAAACCTGATCTTACGTGGTTTCTGGTCTAATACATAGTCGAATATCACTGAAATAGTCCATTGCACGATAATTACAGAGGCCGCAAATCAGAGGTCCCTGTGATGTGGAGGGCTAGTCAACCTCTAAGTGGTACAACAGATCTCCCAAATATTAAACCACTACCTTGCTTTTCCATCCTGGGCTATCTGTGTCTAGTGATGGGAAACGCAGTGGTGTATCAATGCGACTTTTGACTCTCGCCTGCTCAAGCCAACAAGCAGACTCACACTCTTCCACAGTTTAGCTCACCAAACACTCTTCATCTTCACTGATGTGGGAACAAAGATTATAATTATTAGACTTATAGAAATATAATGGCTGGTTGTATTTGTTCCATGGATGCCAAGAACGGGGACCAAAATGTACTGTAACCTCGAACAATCATAGAAAAGCACAGCCAACCAGTGGCTGCATTTAAACTGAATTTAACGTCTGCGTGTTCACAGATGTTAGCTGCAATATTAGGTTCTGTTGAGGACAAACTGTGACAGGAAAATTAATTTTGAATCTATTATGAGAATTTCCAGGCTAATGTTAATAGCTTTGTTGCTATTTTGTTTCCATTTTATACATTTTCCTAGAGTTTGCGAAGATGCATTGGTAAATGAAAGACATGACAATCTGTTTCCCAGAGCTACAAGTTTTCCAAATGAGTAAAATAACTAAACAAATGTTTCTAGATTTCTCTATGTAGTCAAGTAGAAAGGGCCTTATTTAAAATATATATTTTGAGGTCAAAGCTTGAGGATTATTTGCTAATGCATTTGTCCAAATATTTGGTCTGATTGTTCTGAATGAGGCAGAAAATACATTGACATAACTGAGGAGATCTTACGGTATCTACAATGGATGGCCTATTTACATTCTTTTCCATCCACCCTGCTTAATGTCTAACAAATCTTCTCTGTCAAGGGTGTACTTGAATGATGGAACAAAAGTAAACATCTGTTGCAGTTTGAGCACTTTAACTGGATCTCACAGTACAGTACACTGTGAAGAGACATGTTTTTTTATTTTTTTTTTTACTTTTCGGCTGATTGCACCTGTTTTACTGTAAACTTACCATGCATAACATGGTATTTTGATCTTAAATTTCTGCCGTAGGTTGTGTCATAGCTTTAGACCTTTTTCTTCTGTGTAAAAAGAACCGCTTGTATAACATGCCTATATAGAATGTTCCCAGATTTATAAATATATTTCAGTTTAAATAAGGAAAAAACACATTTTAGATTTGTCAAACAAAAAGCAATTCCAGTGCATTCATGGTACATTTTATTAGTGTTCCCTGTAAATCAGACTACTTTGGACAATTGCTACATTTCTTTCATTCTAATTGTTAAAAAACAGATGAGCAATCTCAATCTCATAATTGATGTGTCCTTATACAGTATTTGACCTGTTTTTGTGAGCCAAGTTACTCTGCAGTCCAGCAGACGGGTGAGTTATCACATTTTCAAAATTGTTCTTGACCCAAATCCAGCACCATTTCAAGTTTCACATTGTTTTGGCATTTGCACATTTCTTTTTAATGCACTTTTGATTGTTCCCACAAGAATGCCTATCCCAAAATTATGATTTATTTTAAATGTTCATTGTCATTACATATTTACATAATTAGTTGTTGTTCCATTGAGTGAGTTCAAAAGACTTGTAAATTGGGATGGGTTGTGGGGATGGGATTTTGATTCGTTTCAGTGACTCGAATCTTTTTAATCTGTTTAGCAAAAAGATTTGTAGCTACTTCCTCTTGAGCTGATTGGTTGATTACCTGAACGTGCTCCTCCCGAACTTTGATAAATAAAACTTCATGTTGTTAACGACCAAAACAATACTTTTTTTTATTTGTGTCTAGAAGTCTACTAAAAGACGCATACAATTGTGTTTAAGCATGAATTTTTCCCATTAATTGTTTTTGTTGACTGGATAAGAAAAAACTGTATTAGTTCCTTGTGACTCCCAATTTCAAACTGAATAAGCGAAGTGCAGTGACTAACCTGTCCTGACCCCAGAGGTCTGCCATCAAGAGCCGTGATGGTTAGAGGTTTCTGGAGGAGCACGGATGGGATGCCCAAACGTCTGGCTACATCTAGATCCAAAAAGTTCCCAGCAGTCCCAGAGTCGATGAAAGCACTAAGCTGGTGATTCTGGTTGTCGTGGGAGATGGTGGCTTGGATCGTAACTCCAGAGGTTGCAGGATGAGGGAAGATATCTACTCTCATTCCAGTTCCCCCTTTCCTGGACGAGAACTGGCTTTTCCCGACAGTTCAGGACAGTTGGACCGGAAATGACCAGACTTTCCACAGTACAGACAGCGTCGCTCCCTCATCCGTCGATCCCTTTCTGTCTGGGTTAATCTAGTTCTACCCAGCTGCATGGGTTCCTCCAGATCACTGGGTTTCCAGAGTGGTTCAACAGTATTGGAAGAAACCTGAGGACAATACACACTGGTCTCCCGACGTCGTTCCTGTTGTCGTTCTCGGATACGATGATCTACTCGGATAGCCACCTCGATTAGAGAAGGGTCTCTAAATGCTAACTCATCCTTGAGTTCTGGAGACAAGGCCTGGTGGAATATGGCCCTCAAGGCTCGCTGGTCCCATCCACTCTCTGAAGCTAGGGTACGAAACTCAATGGCAAACTCCGCCACACTTTGAGTGCCTTGAGAGAGTCGAAGCAAACGGTAGTCCACATCACCTGTGCTGGCTGGATGTTGGAAGACTCTCTTCATTTTAGCAATGAAGCTGTTACTGTTTGCAGTGAGTGGTGCATGTTGGTCCCACAAAGCCGAGGCCCAGTCTAAAGCCTTTACATTACATTTACATTTACATTTATTCATTTAGCAGACGCTTTTATCCAAAGCGACTTACAAATGAGAACCATAGAAGCAGTTAAACTAACAGCAGGACAACAAAATGTAAGTGCTATAACCTTTCCAGTTTAATCCAACGTAGAATCCGTAATTTTTTTTTTTTTTTATATATATATAACAGAAAGGAAGAGAAGAGAAAGTGTTAGTATTACTGGAACAAGTGCTGCCGAAAGAGATGCGTCTTCAACCGTTTCTTGAAAATGGCTACGGACTCAGCAGATCTGGTTGAGTTAGGTAGGTCATTCCACCAGCAGGGAACAGTCATGGTAAAGGTCTGAGAAAGAGATCTTGTGCCTCTTTGACGTGGCACCACAAGACGACGTTCACTTGTAGAGCGTAAATTTCTGGATGGGACATAAGTCTGAAGTAATGAGTTTAGGTAAAAGGGAGCAGAGCCAGTGGTTGTTCTGTAAGCAAGCGTCAGTGACTTGAATTTGATGCGAGCTGCAACTGGCAGCCAGTGCAATTTTGTGAGGAGAGGAGTGACGTGTGCTCTCTTCGGCTCGTTAAAGACCACTCTAGCTGCAGCATTTTGGATTAGCTGCAGAGGTTTGATCGTGCAAGCTGGAAGACCAGCCAGGAGAGCATTGCAATAGTCCAGTCTGGATAGAACAAGCGCTTGAACAAGGAGTTGTGTAGCATGCTCTGATAGGAAGGGCCTGATCTTCCTAATGTTGTACAAAGCAAATCTGCAGGACCGGGCAGTTTTAGTAATGTGGTCTGTGAAGTTCAATTGATCATCAATAACAAATCCAAGGTTCCTGGCTGACCGTGATGGAGTTATGGATGACGGGCCTAGTTGAATAGTGAAGTTGTGACAAAGTGTTGGTTTGGCCGGGATAACAAGTAGCTCAGTCTTCGCAAGGTTAAGTTGAAGATGGTGGTCTTTCATCCAGTCAGAGATGTCTGTCAGGCAAGCTGAGATGCGAGCAGCTACCGTCGGATCATCAGGCTGGAATGAGAGGTAGAGTTGTGTATCATCCGCGTAGCAGTGATAGGAAAAGCCATGTTTCTGAATCACAGTTCCTAGTGATGTCATGTAGATGGAGAAGAGAAGTGGTCCAAGCACTGAGCCCTGAGGTACCCCAGTAGGTAGATGTTGTGACTTCGACACCTCACTCCTCCACGATACCCTGAAGGACCTACCTGAGAGGTAAGACTTGAACCATTGGAGTGCAGTTCCGAGATTCCCTTCATCTTTAGGATTAACAGGAGGATCTGGTGGTTAACTGTGTCAAAGGCAGCAGACAGATCTAGCAGGATGAGAACTGAGGATTTGGAAGCTGTTCTTGCCAGTTTCAGGGCTTCGATTACTGAGAGCAGCGCAGTCTCAGTTGAGTGTCCACTTTTGAAACCAGACTGATTGTTGTCCAGGAGGTTGTTCTGTGTGAGAAAGGAAGAGATCTGGTTGAAAACAACTCGTTCAAGTGTCTTCGCGACGAATGGAAGAAGGGATACCGGTCTGTAATTATCCAGATGTGCTGGATTAAGAGTAGGTTTCTTAAGCAGTGGGGTTACCCGAGCCTGCTTAAATGCTGTGGGAAAGGTACCAGTGTGAAGAGGGGTGTTTATGATGTGAGTGAGTGCGGGTATGACTGAGGAGGAAATGGCTTGAAGTAGGTTAGTAGGAATAGGATCAAGCGGACAGGTAGTAGGGCGATTGGAAAGGAGTAGTTTGGATACTTCTGCCTCTGAAAGCAGAGAGAATGAGGGTAGAAGCCTTGCCAGTAAGAAGGGTAATTATGTAAGCAACCTTGCTGCTCTCTGTGGGGAAGCTGTCAGGTTGTAGTTGAAATACTAGGGTGCATTGGGTGACAAACCCACGACACTTCTCAGGACTGCCATCAAATCATTCTCGTGCTGGTAATTTGGGTTCTGACAGAGAAACGACCACTGCTTGAGAAGGATTAACCCTGTGTCGTCTGAGATTCTTGAGCTGAAGGGCCTGGAGTCTGAAGATTTAAACATTGAAGAATATCACTAAGGATCTGCTCATGTTGCTGAATGGCTGCAGCTTGCCCTGAAATGGCAGACAGAATGCGATCCACAGTAGAGGGTGGTGAAGTCTCTTCTGCTGGATGGTTCAGTTTTGCTGTAACAAGGCTGTTCAAGGTGGGGATAGAACCCGGGTCTCTTGTGTTCTAAGTCACTGAATTAACAGATTGAGCTAACTCCCCAATGGATGAATCTAAGAGCAGAGGTGGTCAAAAAGCAAGGAGTCTTCAACGAAAGACAATCTTTACTGATAAAAAGTACAACATAACAAAGGAAGCTGGGCTTCCAAGAAACAGTAAAAAGAAAAACAGACACAAGGGTCCAACGATATAAACTTAAACATTAACAGGCTGGCTTGCAACTGGTAACATAGGCTCAAGACTGAACAATAAAGCATGGCACAAACACACTTAAATAGGGCAAGACGCAGGTGTGATAGATCAGGCATAATGAGAAGTAGTGTTCAGCAGGAGTCAGGTGAGAAGCACCACCTGCCGACCAGGAGGAAAATAGCAGTCCAGTTAAGGGATCCTTACAGTTTTATAGATTTTGTCAAAAAATTTACTTGCCTTTTATTAATATGAAATGGACAAAAACAATAGCCTAGATAGTTTTAATAGCGCACTTGTTTTTACAGCAACATGTTAATTGCCTATGGTTTTTTACAAATTCTTTCACAGATTATTGTAAATACAAGTTTTTTAGTTTAATTCTGGACATGTAGAGTACCACTGTGAAGCTTAGGGATAATTTTGATACCCATGTTCATGAGTTGGGTGCCATACGCTTTAAAAATGGCAGAGAGGAGAACGATTGTGACTGATATTCTTTATTAGTTTTTCCACAACAGCTACATCGCCTTGTCCTTAAAGTAGTGCATATCATCATATATGAATAATCATTTGAAGCGTATTGTATGTTTTACACAGTGAAAATAATCTGCATTTGACCAAAATTAAAAGATTTATAGACAGCTATGCAAATTTCAAACTAATCCATATGGATTGAGCGGTTTAGTCCAAATTTTCTGAAAAGACTCGATTGCTTTATATGATGAACTGATTTAATTAAGGCTTTTATTCACATATAAATATTGATCAGCGAACATAAACAGAAGCTCATTTGTACTTGCTTGACGCGTGAGAACAAACCTCATTGGTTTTTGCTGAAGCTCAAACGTGCTGCGTAACATAAGAATAAACCTCATTGCTTTTCGCACGTCAAGTGAACATGCTTGAGCTTCCGATTACCACAACGTGCGTGAGTTGATGAATGTTTATGTGAATAAAAGCCTAAATTTAATCTGTTCATCATATAAAGCGATTGTGTCTCGTCAGAAAATGTGGACTAAACCACTCAATTCACATGGATTCGTTTTATGATCTCTTTATGAACTTTTTTAAGCGGCAAAGTGGTAGTTGCTTTGACTGTCAATGGAGGGACAGAAATCTCTCAGATTTCATTCAAAAATATCTTCATCTGTGTTCCAAAGATTAATTAAAGTCTTATGGATTTGGAACAACATGAGGATGAGTAAATGATGACAGAATTTTTATTTAATAACATTTTTGGTTGAACTAACTATTTAAGAATGGTACTATAAAAGCAGCTTTGGAATCACTAGTCGGTAAGAATTTGAATCTAACAAGTGTCCATGTACATGATAGACAAAACCCTCCATGTGCTGTCCAACACAAACGTTCTTCACTGTGTTTCAAGTTTTCCGGACGAACAGATACTCTCACTGAGACCTCCGCGTGGTTCACACATCCTTCCTGAAGTTCACAGGCCAGGCACTACTGTCGGAAATGGATGAGCTGAATGATTTGGCCTCCTGCATGAACGGAAGCTGTAGCAGAATCATTTCCACCATTCTTGGGGTCGAAGGACAAACTTCTTTATCACCGAGGCACAACAATCTGCATAACAAGAAACAGGAAGCAGGTGAGATATCCATTTGCGTATTTTCTTGCACTTGACCTTCCCATCCTTTCCTTTTTTAGTCATTCATAATTTTTAACGTGCCAAAGCTGAGAGAATGGCTGAGGTGGAATGACTTTACCATTGATTTTTCAGTATACTAAAATTCCGTTTATATGCCATAATGGAAATAATAGGCTCATAAAAAGGGGGAAATAAGGGCCCATGGAAATGACCCCTGCGTGTGACCTTGCAGGACCTCGTGGAGTCTGGATCTGCTTCTTACAGTGTTCTGTTTCACTCTTGGACTGATAAGAAGCGATTAATGTGATAAGAAAACAGCAACACAATACTGGAAGGGTGAACTTTTAGCAAATGATGCCAAAACGACATGCAGCCTTTGTGTTCACGATACACACATCCACCTCTTTGCTCACACACAATCCATAATCATGCCACGCCATCAACACACACATTTCTCACGCACATACTGAACATGCACAAACATACACTCATACAGAATAATTTTCTAGTCTAAAGCTGTGGTGCTTGTTTTAGCGTAATGTTGAGTGACTAGGCACAATGCAGAGGAAAGGCCAAGTGTTGTCAAGAGTTTCTTTCTTTCCCACGATGCTTTTCACAGTCAGGGCACCACAAGGAAGGAAGCTGACGGTGAGGTTTGTCGCCTTGGCAGAGGCGGCCATGTTGCTCTCCCCATGCACAACTGTTGGACATAAAGTAAAATAACTCATAGGAAGTTCTCAGGATTTTGCACTTCCTGTTTTCAAAAAGGCGGTTTTGACATACAATACAGGCAGTACAGTGATTTCAAAGACTTGCCTATGAAACGCTTCATTAATTTAACACTGTTACACTTGTCTTTCAATATTATGATTCCATTAAATGTATACATTACCATTCCAAGTTTTCTTTTAAAGAAATCAATACTTTTATTTAGCAAGGATGTATTAAATTGATGAAAAGTTACATTAAAGACTTACATTACAAAAAAATCAGTTTCAAATTAATTGTTTTTTTTGTTGCTTTCTATTCATTAAAGAATCCTAAAAAAATGTATCAAGGTTTTTCACAAAATATTAAGCAGCGCAATTGTGTTCAGGGCACTGTAATTTTGTAAGGACACTGAAGACTTCAGCTTTGCCATCACATTTTAGAATATGTTAAAATAGAAACAGTTATTTGAAATTGTTATAATATTTCACAATATACTGTATATACAGAGAGAGAGAGAGAGAGAGAGAAGAGAGAGAAGAGAGAGAGAGAGAGAGAGAGAGAGAGAGAGAGAGAGAGAGAGAGAGATGTTTATAATTTAGATATTATGTAATATAAAGTTATTCTTTCGCCACATGTGAAAAAATCTCACATCATTCAATCCTCAAACCAAAAATACCATTAAAATAGGAGTGGACTCACAACCATATACAGCAGTTAACTATTGATCCATTAATATGTCTGCACATGAGTGAGAAACGGATATAAATGAAATCCAAAGTCAATGCATAAATATCCGCAGTAGTGTATCTTGGACTGACAGAATCTCCCATGAGTTTCTCTTCAAGAGATCTGTGATTTGAAAGCGGCTGATTAATACAATCTGTCAGTATCTGCACAATGGAACAAATATGGTTACATTTTTTCAACCCAGCAAATTTGATCGACATTGTACATGTCTATAAAAAGCCTATTGAATAACATTTAACTGCTACAGAATTATTACTGGATTCTGAACCTGCTCCTTTGCATGCTTCAACTCTTGTAGTCTCTATTACTGTATATCAGTTTCCTTTGCTCCCTTCAGACCTTGAACATCTTCTCCACAGCCCAGGTCTGATTACATTTAAAAAAAATACACCAATGAAGTTCTCATTGCTTTGAATTTGATTCTTTTTATCTGCATATTCACACACACATATCCACACAGATGATTTAATATTATCAAAACCTATTAGATTTGACAGATAAGACACAAATTTTTTCCTGATTTTCTGCTTGACACATAAAGTTTTCATGATGTTGTGTTGAAATAAATCTTTCAGGATTTGATGAAAAACAACTGTCAAAGACTGAATTTATTGAACTTGTCAAAAACTGTTGAAACTAGGTGAAATTCCAAAAACACTCTAAATGTGCATATTAAATTCATTAATGAGAAGTAAATTAATACATGTGTGGTGAGGCTACAATAAAGGCCTTGAGTTTGCTATATTTTGCCATTCAAAAATTAACTTATACTCTGACTTGAGCTTAATGGTGCTTTCAATTACTTCTGGAAACTTCGTATATTCATGAGGTTTTGGTAGAAGCAAGACGGCAGTCTACCATTTCTCTTCTATTTGTACTCTACTTCTATTAAAGAATGTGCATCAGGTGTGTTTTTATGAAATGTATGAAGTGTCTGAAATTGAATCGTTATATATTGTACAATACTACAGAGTTTTGTACATGTAACTTAGGAGCCGTTTACACCACACCGTTGGCGTTTTCAACTAAAAACGGAAAGCTTTTTATTTAACTTTTTAAAGTTTATCCGTTATCATCTCCATGTAAACTACAAAAACAGGAATTTGTGAAACTGGAAATGTTGTATTTTGTGTTCAGTCTATAGCGTTGTAGTGTTTCTTTTCAAAGTGACATCGCCAACTACTGGCCTGGCATGCAAAATACAGCGTTTTTAGTCATTTTCGTGAATCCTTGTGAATGGAAAAAATGTTGTCGTGTAAACGTGCACGTAGATCGTTTTTTGGGGAAAAGAAACATGGGCTTAAAAAAAGCCAACTCGTTTACAATTACGACCTTGTTCATGAGTGTTCTACTCGTAAATACAATTGACATGACCTGAATGCAATGCTAACTTGACTCTCATTGTCTTTAAAATCCAATATCTGACCACTGTAGAGAATAACAGTAAGGCTGTTATGACTTTGTGAAAAAAGACATCATTTCCTCTCCTCACATTATGGAGAGTGACCTCATCCTTTATGTTTTAGGGAAGAAAGTGTGAACTAGAATTGTACCAGACTTTTGGCTAGAGAGGTAACGTTAATGTTGATCGACAGAATAAGTAAAATATTCAGAGTTTGAATAAATATTTCCATAAACATAACGTTACTAAAATGTTTTCCTATGTAAAATTAATAAATGTCCACAATTTCAAGTATCACACACATCAGAAATGTCTCGGTCCAAGCCAGTGAAAAGTCTAAAGCCAAACTCAGCCTGTGTGAATGGTGCTGGCACCTTAGACAGAAACCCTTATTAACTCTAAATGAGTCATGACAAAATGACCTCACTGTGATTGGACACACCAAAGCTGGGACATTAAGCTGAAAGAATAAGATGGCTTGAGCAGGAGTCTTTCACAAAGTTTCAGGTAGGCTACTCATGTCCCATTTGTCCAAAAGATAACAACAGCATTGTTGGGAAATCAGCAATGGAAAAACTTCAAACGCAACATACAGTACAGCTCCACATGCGTAGGTTTAACTCTGTGAGATTACATTTAAATTGAGTTTGTGTGTTTTAGTATGGCTGGGAATTTGCATGAGCCTCTATTGGCTGAATTGTATTGCATCTAGACATAAAATCACAGAAATAGTGAGGCTGATATCTGAAGGTTATGAACAGAGCCCAAGTGTGTCCTAAACCTTGTGGGGAGCCTCTCCCCAAACGCTCGCACACTAGAAACGCAACGTCACCATCTGCTAACACTTAGGAGCGTGTATCATGAGTTTTGTGGTAAAGTCTTTTTACAACTGAATGGAACAGAAAGAAATTTACATATAAGATGATTGAATGCTGATTTCACCTCAAGGTTCATAAAGGACCTAAATATTTATGCGCAATATTCAGATTATAGCTCTGGAGAAAATGGAGAACAATGAATGTGATATTTACAGTAAGACTCTTGGGTAAGAACACAAATAGCACCTTTTAATTTTCGAGCGTTTGAATTGTTTAACAAGGAAAGACTGTTCTCTTCTGCAGGTTTGTATTCAGGCAGTAACCCATCTCTCTACTTAACGCTTGGGTGCAGTTGGAGGGGGGTTGACCTGAAACCCAGGTTGATAAATGACCTTGCTGTCACACCGATTCTCCTGGTGCTGCTGTGCACTGAGACTCCATCGGTCTGCGGGGTGTACGCCCATGCTCCCTATACTACAAATAATGTCCAGCAAGGTCTAGTAGACATTTTTTATGTCCACTCACAGACATTAAATAATATGCGATGCTAATTTATTCTAAATCATTAAAACAACCATCAATCTAAATCCTAAATGAATTGTAGGCTTTCACATTCCCAACCTCTTTTTTTTTTGTACGCCCACAGCCCCAAACCTCTTATGTTCATTATAGTTGTGTGTGTGTGTGTGTGTGTGATATAGCTACCAATTAATTAATAACTGTTAGATTGTTTGCACAACACTTAGGTGTTTTATCTTATATAGGCCTTTATATTTCATATTCCTACATAATTGTATATGAAAACATATATTGTGCATATATGCAAATAGTCTTTATGCAAAAACATACACCATCAAACTATATTGGAAGAAGGTCTAGAATCTGGTTCTTTGTCTTAAACCATTTCTCCAAGGTAGAGCATGGTGGCACTACAGTCTACAGGAACTAGTCTTTTCCTCAGTCCTCCTCTTTTTTCCAATGCTCCCCCTTTTGTACCGCTCCCCACGTGTCGAATAGGCTATATTAGCAACCCAAATTAAGAGAGGCCGGGCCTGAGGTGGGTGTCGGATTTCACTCGCGGAGGTGCGGTGTATCCACAGAGCGTCCAGTCCATGCAGCATTGGATGCTGAGGTGACCGTTATACGGAGGTGCGCTTACTATTAACACAAAAAAGCAATCGTACGATATCCTGATCCCGTTTGGTGAATGGAATAGTGAATGCAGACCCGCTCATACCTGACAGGCTATAGGCTATTATTTGCCGGTGAAAGCAAGGAGTATTTGCTTGAGTATTTAATCTCTTTCCCGTGGATTTAAGGCTGGTGTATTTCTCTTAAAACAAAAACGATCCTCTTGAGGCTGGGAACGGGCTGGATACATCTGCATACAAATTGGATTTGAGTGAGACAACGGATGCTCACAGACAGCGGCGGAGCTCGATCAGATGAATGTAAGAATCAATGTCGTTATCCTATCTTTCACTATGATTTAAGACAGTCTGCTTAACACTAATTCTGACACCTCAAGGGTTTGCTCAAGAGAAAACGTTGGGGGGCTGCACGATTTAGCCACATTTTTATTGATCATTTAATTCATTCACATATCTGTTTGAGCAAAACCAATCGCTTCTTTGTGTATGCAAGAGTGTGGTTTCATTCATTTTCTTTTACCCCGATGAAGTGACTGTATTCGTTCGCGTCTTTCATTTCAGCTGGTTAAAGCAAGCAGCTTGAATGCGTTAAAGACTCGAGCAGGAAAATTCATTTCCTAAATGGACCAACACGTAGCCTAACTAATAAGATATCACCTCTAGAAACAATTTAAGAAGCTAAACCAAACAGAACAATGATCTAGACCTACTTAAGGTTTAGTAAAATAACAAGTTGAGAATTTATGTTCTGTTCAGGTGTATTTCCGCAGGCAGGGTGCAATAGGGGAGTGGGGGTAGTTGTGGTTAGGCTATGGTTGTGGAGTCTTACTGTTGGGGTGAATTCAGGTTGATTCTTGGGACACTTTTTTCCAGTCATCTCAATGACAAATAAGTGTCCCGATCAATCTGAATTCACCCTACCGGTTAAAGAATATTCAGCAGTTAGACAGGTAGGCTGTACTCCACGGGAAGACTCAATTCAGTGGATTTTTCAAACAAATAAAATAGAAATTGCGTTTCCATTAGCAAAAATTACATTTACAAAAGTGTTGATAAATAATTACAGTGGGCATTTTTTGCTGCAAAACAATTAGGCCTGCTGTAATTAATCACTTTATTAAACATTAACATATAGCAGGCTATAGCCAAGTTATAGCCTAAAAATAATCAATTGTTAAAGGAGTAGTTCACTTTTAAAATGAAAATTCTGTCATCATATACTCACCCTCATGTTGTTTCAAACCTGTGTGAATTTCTTTCTTCTGCTGAACAGAAAGGAAGATATTTAGAAGAATGTCAGTAACCAGGCAGTTTCTGGTTCCCATTGACTTCCAAATATACTATGCAAGTCAATGGGAACCAGAAACTACCTGGTTACTGACATTCTTCTAAATATCTTCCTTTCTGTTCAGCAGAAGAAAGAAATTCACACAGGTTTGAAACAACATGAGGGTGAGTATATGATGACAGAATTTTCATTTTAAAAGTGAACTACTCCTTTAAGTCTTGAGTTTGCACAAGGCAAGCTTTAAAAGATTAAGATCCAAAAGTCACATAGGCCTATAGAGGCTACTTAGAAATAGTTGACTCTGAAAGTCACATCTACTGCAGTGGGTATTTTTAAACATCCACGTTCAAATATGTTTTCTGATTGTTGGAACAGAATCATTCCTACCTTCACCCAACCAAGTATATGGTCTTGGATTCTACAATGAGCCACATCTTCACTAAACATGGGATTGCAGTGCTATCTATTCCTCGCACGTAAAAAGAACGATCGGGTTCTTCTTGAGCAGCGAGGCGTGCATTCTCCAAAAACAGACTCCCATTTTTAACAAGAGACATATGTTTGAGTTTTTGTAGGATTACCAGTTTTTTTTTGCTCTCTTTTATCGGTGACTGCGGCTACCGGACGCGTAGCTATAGTATGTGCCTGTACTCAACGTAACTGCACGCACCTCACAGCATCAAAGCATGGCTATTATTTAGGTCCCTTATTCAAACTGCAGGCTGTAATTAAGTATCATGAGCATGTAGTTAAAAGAGAAGAGAACGGTTCTCTCTCATGTGTGAAAGGCATGTAATAGTGTGTGGAACTGACTGAAGTAGCACTGAGGGGTTGTGTGCACTGAGTACAGGAAAGTAGATGCTACATGACTGCAGATGTGTAAGAACTTACCAATTTTGCTATGGGACCCCACTGTTGAGTTCTGTGGTGATTGCTTCAAGACTGCACTGCTTTATAATCCACTTCCCTCAATTTTTTTTGCTGCGCTTAAAGAGCGGTGAGACTCTGGGACTTCCCTTTATCGAAAAAGGGAACTTCGAGATGCGTCGAACGACACGGTGGGAACGCCTCTTGCGTGATTGCGTCTGAAGCATCTATGCCAACTAGTCCAATGGAATGAGAGAATGAGCGTCACGGGCGGGTGACGTCATGAACCAGGAAAGGATAAGAGCACTTCCGCTGCTCGCCGGCATTTAGCTTCTGTTGCCTCAGCAAGCGATCTGTGTCAAACTGTCTCTGTCTATTTATTGTTGTCTGTTACAATATTGTCGGAAACGTTATGGCGAAACAAATGTACAAACAGTGTGTTCCTCCCTGCCCGCGTTTATTTAAACGGGTGGGGACACACACAGCTTTGTGTCATTTTGTTTGAGAGTAATAGCATGTTGAGTGCTAACATTGTGAAAGTGAAACTACCAGATTTGCATGCTCTGCTCTCGCCTGTCACTATGATAGTGGCAGGCTCGCGATTCTCACGGGATGCAGGACCCGCATTTGCCGAGGCGGCGCGGAGAATGCATTCCTGGGGATCGCAAAAGGATCTTTTGGAGGGGTGGGAGAACGGTCCGAGGGCCTTTTCTTCTTCCTTGCCCGGAAGATCCAGCTCTATCTCCCCGGTGTTGGAAGCACGCTCTGCGGTTTCTTCCGCTCGGGGAGAGAGAGCCCTTTTTCCTTCATTTTCTTCCTCCGAGGAGGTTTGTGTTTGAGAATGTTGAAAGTGAAAGCAAGCACACACACTGTTGAATTAGATTCGCCATCTATTTTTCCAGTATATGATGAACTGGTGGAGGTTTTGTCCCGTGCTGTTAGTAAATTAAATATTTAATGGCCAGCTGAGAAAAAGGAACGCTCGTCCTAAGAAACTTGACGAGCGTTTTCTTATTTCTATCACATTATCTCCACCACGAGGCTTCCATTTTTTCCCTGATTTACACACTGAATATTGAAATTATGGAATAAACCGTATTTATCACTACTTTCAGCCCTCGTGTTAAATGTTTATTCAAGATTAGAGGGTTGAAAGATTACGGTTATGATATGATGCCCCAGGCTGAACAGAAATAAAAATAGGAAAATGCTATTTTTCACCTGGTCCAGTATCATCATTTAAGCCTCTGCTTTGCTCATAAGCCTATACTAAAGAATCTCGCGTTTGCCGAGGCAGCGTGTAGGTTTAATGTTGTATCAGAATCTAGCTCGGATCTCGCGTTTGCCGAGGCACCGCTTAGATTTCGAGTGTATTTTGCAAAAATAAGATTCTGTGGCTGGGATCTCGCGTTTGCCGAGGCAGCGCGTAGGTTTAAGCAGAACTACTTTGGTTTTATGGGTAAAGCTTATACGGCAGCAGGTCAGCTGGAGAATGTTTATAGAAAACTATATTATAATGCTCCAGGCTTATCAGGCCGATCTGCTGGGGTTCTGGATATAGTGAAATTTGAGCCTTCGCGTCTCTTCGGCGACGCATTCCATGCGTTCGTTGTTAGGTGATACATTATATATATATAAAAATATATATAATAAGGTTTCTCCCTCGCTGTGTCCAGCCCCTGGGGCTGCTGGGCGTGAGCAGCTCCAGCCGTCTAGTTCATCATATTATGTGCACAGAAAGTGAGGACAGCCCCGACCGAAGTGGAGTGGTGTACACCTCATTACACGGTGCCCGTTCCATTTCGGGGTCCTCACGAGACCCTCCTGCCAACCCTGCCACCTCCGGTGCTTCAGGGCGCAGCGGTCTCCAGCGAGTCGCTGATGCTATGCTGCGGCACAGCATTGGTTTCGCGCCCTCTGAGGGGGGCTTTTGAGCAGTCAGGTCAGGTAGTTCCTGCCATTATGTTTCAGGCTCCAGATTTGGCTCTCTCAGTAACACCAGAGGCCAGCCTCGAGAGGCTGGTTCCCTTAGTAAATTTTTTGGCAGCGTGGAAGCTTCTGCCGAATATTTCTCATTGGGTCCTGCAGATTGTAGAGAGAGGATACAGAATCCAGTTTGGCTCTCGTCCTCCTCATTACAGCGGGGTGCTGCCCACAGTGGTGCATCCCGAGCAGGCTCTGGTAATGGAACAAGAAGTAAAGGCCCTGTTAGCAAAAGAAGCTATAGAACAGGTGTACTCACCCGTCAGAGAGTCGGGTTTTTACAGCCATTATTTTATTGTTCCAAAAAAGGATGGAGGGTTGCGTTCCTTTTTAGATCTTCGCCTGTTAATTCGGTCAGTTCAGAAACTAAAGTTCAAGATAGCTGACCCTCAAACAGATCGTGACCCGAATCAGATCCGAGGACTGGTTTGTCACGATAGATCTAAAGGATGCATACTTCCATATCTCCATCCTCCCTCAGCACAGGAAGTTCCTATGGTTTTCTTTCAGGGGCAAAGTATACCAATATCGGGTTCTTCCTTTCGGCCTAGCTTTGTCACCCCGTTCGCATTCTGAATTATATCGACGACTGGCTGATTCTAGCGGAATCAGAGCAGTTGGCGGTTCGGCACCGAGGTGTCGTTCTCGCTCATATGCAGATGTTGGGGTTGAGGCTCAATACCAAGAAGAGTGTGCTTTCTCCAGTATTGAGAACCACTTTCCTTGGTGTGGTACGGGATTTAGTATCCTAACAGCCACAGAAGAGCTGAGGCTAGGCCAGTCACGCACTGTAAAACAGTTCAAGAGACTGTTGGGTCTTGTTGCAGCAGCGTCCAACGGAATTCCTTTTGGCATGCTGTACATGAGACCTTTACAGTGCTGGCTCAGGACCAGAGGGTTCTCCCCGAGGGGAAACCCACTTGCATATCAAGGTCACGCGGCGATGCTTTCGTGCCTTAGTTATATGTAGTAAACACTGGTTCTTAACCCAAAACCAGTCACGCATTGTAAACAGTTCGGGAGACTGTTGGGTCTACTGGCAGCAGTGTCCAACGGAATTCCTTTTGGCATGCTGTACATGAGACCTTTACAGTGCTGGCTCAGGACCAGAGGGTTCTCCCCGAGGGGAAACCCACTTGCATATCAAGGTCACGCGGCGATGCTTTCGTGCCTTAGTTATATGTAGTAAACACTGGTTCTTAACCCAGGGTCCGGTGTTGGGAGCTCTTTGCCATCGAGTTGTGATCTCGACAGATGCTTCCCTCACCGGCTGGGGAGCGGTAATGGAAGGCCGCTCGGTTCAGGGTCTGTGGAAAAGCCATCATCTTTCGTGGCACATAAATTTCCTGGAGATGATGGCCGTCTTCAATGCGTTGAGACATTTCCTTATGGACCTAAGAGGCCATCATGTGCTCGTTCGAACAGACAACACATCAGTGGTCTCTTATCTGAACCGCCAGGGGGGTCTGCGCTCGCGTCCGCTTTGCAAACTGGCGCACCAGATCCTCCTGTGGTCTCTGGGGAAAGTACTCTCTCTGAGGGCAGTGTATATTCCTGGGGACCAGAATATAGGAGCAGACATCCTGTCGAGGCAGGAGCTGAGGCCAGGGGATTGGAGACTCCACCCCGAGGCGGTGGAGAAAATCTGGGAGGCATATGGTCAGGCAGAGGTGGATCTGTTCGCGTCTCAGAACACGACGCACTGTCCTCTCTGGTATTCTCTGACGCACCCAGCCCCCCTGGGGCTGGACGCCATGGTGCAGACGTGGCCGAGGCTACGTCTGTACGCCTTTCCCCCTGTTGCTCTGCTCCCAGGAGTTCTGGAGAGGGTCCGTCGGTATGGAATAAGCCTACTGCTAGTAGCACCACGCTGGCCAAGTCGGATCTGGTTTGCGGACCTGATCCTTCTGCTAGACGGGCCTCCATTGGAGATCCCTTTGAGGAGGGACCTTCTGTCTCAGGCCGGGGGCACAATATTTCACCCTCGACCAGACATTTGGAATCTTTGGGTTTGGCCTCTGAGGGGGCCCAACTTATAGATAGTGGTCTTTCAGCTGAGGCTGCTGAGACCATCCTAAGCTCCAGAGCTCCGGCTACGAGGAAACTTTATGCGCTTTAATGGAGAGTTTTCTCCTTATGGTGTCACCGACATCAGTGGGATCCGGTTAATTGTTCTGTCAACACAGTAATCGAGTTCCTGCAGGAGCGCTTTGTGTCAGGTCTATGTCCTTCCACACTAAAAGTTTACGTGGCAGCCATTGCGGCTTACCATACCATGGTGGGAGGTATATCTTTGGGTCGAGACCCCCTGATTACACGTTTCCTTCGTGGCACTTTGAGGCTGAGGCCTGCAACTCGCACTAAGGTGCCAGCTTGGGATTTGACTATAGTTCTAGAAGGCCTGTCTAGGGCCCCATTCGAGCCCTTAGATTCGGTCTCAGAAAAGTTCCTTACTTTCAAGACTATCTTTCTGCTAGCTATTTCGTCCCTAAAGAGAGTTGGTGACCTTCAGGCTCTTTCGGTCTCCCCCACCTGCCTTGAATTTGCACCGGGGATGGTCAAGGCGTTCCTATATCCAATCAGGGATACGTCCCTAAGGTTCCAACCTTGACTCCGAGGCCTATTGTGCTGCAGGCTTTCTGTCCTCCTTTTGCAACTGCGGACCAGGAAAGACTGCACCTTTTGTGTCCAGTGCGAGCACTGGACACTTATGTACGGCGGACTTCCTCAATCAGAAAGTCCGACCAATTACTGATTTGCTTTGGATCACCTAAGAAAGGTCTTCCTGCTTCAAAACAGACAGTCAGTAAGTGGATAGTCGAGGCTATTTCACTGGCATGCGAGTACTCGGGCCAGCCTTGTCCTTTGGTGGTCCGAGCTCACTCGACCAGGAGTATGGCGGCTTCTAAAGCCATATTGCAGGGGGTATCTCTTCAAGATGTTTGTGATGCGGCGGGCTGGTCCTCTCCGCTCACATTCGTGAGATTTTACAGTTTGGACCTGGATGCTGCCCCAGGTTCTCAGGTGCTGAGTGCTTAGATCAACAGACTGACACTCAGGTACTTGTAATTATGGCGGGTTGGGTATTCTCGTTCCCACCGTGTCGTTCGACGCATCTCGAAGTTCCCTTTTTCGATAAAGGGAACGTCTCAGGTTACTATTGTAACCATAGTTCCCTGAGAAACAGGGAACGAGACGATGCGTCCCCCTGCCATACTTCCTGCGTCCCTGCGATCGGCTTGCTTCGGCAACTGTCGAAGCTAAATGCCGGCGAGCAGCGGAAGTGCTCTTATCCTTTCCTGGTTCATGACGTCACCCGCCCGTGACGCTCATTCTCTCATTCCATTGGACTAGTTGGCATAGATGCTTCAGACGCAATCACGCAAGAGGCGTTCCCACCGTGTCGTTCGACGCATCGTCTCGTTCCCTGTTTCTCAGGGAACTATGGTTACAATAGTAACCTGAGACGTTTTCACTGATTGTCAATGTATTTGGTAGGGATTTTTCAGTGACCTTTCTGGAGGTTATATCATTCTGCCTTTAGGTGGCAGCAAGTGTTTTCGTAAATGATGAGTATATGAATCATTCACTAAACTGATTCGTTAACCAAATGCTACTAGCCTACTGTGTGTTGCTTGGAGATGCGAAACAGTAAATTCTGCTTTAGTCGTACAAAAATGAACAAATTAACTAAATACTGTGATTGAAATGTAAGTTACTCAATATTAAATTAAGAAGGAAGGCTTGCTGCGCTACTGTGATTCCCAAACAATCCGGTGCAACCAGGGCAGGACAAGACAAGGCAAAAAAGGAAAATCGCTGGTGCAACACATAAATCCTCTCAGTAATTCATTTATTTACGGTACATAACAGTGACTAACGTTTCGATGTGGTTACATCTTCATCAGAGTCCTTGTACTGGACTCAGGACTCTGATGAAGATGTAACCACATCGAAACGTTAGTCACTGTTATGTACCGTAAATAAACAAATTACTGAGAGGATTTTTGTGTTGCACCGGCGATTTTCCTTTTTTACTCAATATTAACTTCTTGTTTATTAAATTGTAGAATAAAAACAATCACATCAGTGATATTCTTAACACCACGTCTGCTCGTTTGATATATCATTTAAAATAATGTACATATAGGCTACTCTTTTCAATATTTTAGTGGATGAAAGGTCGAAATCACTCAGGATTGTGACACTGTTTTCCTGTTCAATCAGCACAAATCTGCGCTAGGATTCAGTGGACGCACGGGCCATAGAGCCGAGTCAAAGCGTGCTTCACAGCAGTCTATGACAGACCAGACACAAGTACCGTTGATATTATTAAAGGGGTCATATGGTACATACACTTTTACAAGTTGATTGTACTGAAATGTGTGTTGTCAGTGCCTGTACACAACCATCATATAATGATAAAAATCCATCCAGTGTTTTTGTTTTAATCTCCTTATATGTTTTCCCCTGCCTCAAATCGAGCCGTTCGTTTTTGTGACGTAGATAAAACGGACACCCCTCCCATGATTGTTGATTGACAGCAGCGTTTCAACACAGACCCGCCCTCGCTCGTGAGCGAGCTGTCAATCATTGTTCGTAATTGTTTACACTGGAGCAGAATGGAGTCTAAGCTATTGTGGAGTTCTGTTTTGGGGTGTAATAAGGAACACAGCAGTCATTTTGATGTTTCTAAATCCGAACCGCTAAAGAGGCAGTGGCTGAGTTTTGTTTACGATGGGAATATTCCCCACGATCAACGTCAATGCGTTCATGTTTGCGTGAATCATTTCTCACCAGACTGCTTTATAAGCGAGGATCAGTAGCCTATAAAGCTGGTTTTGCTAAGAAGCTGCTCCTGAAAAAGGAATCGGTACCAACTATATGTGTTCCTGCTGCACCTCCAGAAGAAGTGACTGTAACGTTTTATTAACCTTTAAATATTAATCTTTGCAAATCGCTTTCACACTTCACGAGGAATGCGGCTAAGGTTTACACTCAGGGTACATTACGGCATGTTTTCTATGTAACGTTACGACGTTCTCAATATAATTAATATCCCACGTTTATAATGAACAACGCGTTATGGTTATTGTGTTATTAAAAACGGTGTACGCACAGAACAGAGGGGCGGAGTCAGCAAAGCTCATTATCATTTAAAGGCATATGCACTGAAACGGCGTGCTGAAAACAGAGCTGTTTTTGAGCAGGTAAAATGAGTGTTTTCTTAAAATATCTTAAAAATAAAAATGAGAATTTTTAATAAAAGTATATTACAAAGTTTTTATTTAGACCCTAAATATTCATATTAACTTGTACAAAAATGGCATTATATGACCCCTTTAAATCAAAGATCAATGTTCAATAGACCGTGGGAAGTGTCACTGTTGGTTTCACTCGGATGCCATGCATTCATGAGTGCTATTTGTATTGTAAGAAACATCTGTTCATTGGACATTGGCCTGTCAGTCATTGATTGACTGTCAGTCATGATTGGACGAAAGCTCTCGATTCGGCGTGGTTTTGAAGAAACAGTGATGTACATAATTGATAGTCACAGCACGTATAATTTCAAAACATCGCTGTACACTGATAGCTCGTGATATCATAGACTGTAAAAAAATATGGACGTAGTGTCTGTGACGTCACCTTTAGGTTTCTGAAGAGCATTTTTGAAGCACAATGGGGGCAGAGCCAGCCGTCGCAATCTTGGCAACGCGTCACTGCGGGTCACTCCCAGATATCCGAAAATGGGTAAAGAGGCGTTATTAGCTGAGGTGACTAGCCGGCTAACAGACAGCAGACAAACAGCTAGTAGTGACAGCAGCGGCAATCCACCTGTCACTCAAGTGAACACGCCCTTAATTATGAAGAACTTAAAGGCTTAATATAATTTAAACGGATGAGTTATAAAAATATACAGGCTCTGCTGTAAAGTTGGGCATATTAACATGGGAGGTATAAGGAATTGACTCTCTTTTGGAGCCTGTCTCTAGCTGCCAGTCGATGAATTGCAGTATAAGTCACTTCCATGTTGGGCCACTTGGGTGATAGCCCGTCATTTCATTTGAATTTCATAATCGTGTTTCTTGCACAACGCTTTTTGTAAATATTGTAAGAGAACAGTTATGAGCTTGGTTAAATATTTTTACATTTGTTTGGCAGTTGAGAAGGAGCTTTAACAAGCAACATGACAGACAGACAGACAGACAGACAGACACAATCGATGATCTAATTAGGCTAAGTGATGTGACATCTGTGATTCCTCTCTTTTATAAATCACGGGTTTACATTGGTTGAAATATACTTAAGAATGATCCAGGTCTATTGTCAATATCTTTAATACAATTCTTTATCAGTACCAAACAAACTATACAAGTTATGACTCCTCTGGAGCCTCTTTTCCTGCATCACAGATCATAGCTGATGTCAGGAGCGCAGGGCACATGTGCTGCCTCTGCGTGAAACACGTTATAAGGCAGTAAAAGAAAGACATGCCCAGTGAGGGGGAGTCTGTTCATACTGTTGCCCATCAACACTTGGAAACTGATCAGAGGCAACACATGGGGGGAGAGGAGCTGTTTGATTTAATTAGAATAAGCCAAGAGAATAGGGTGTGTGTTTCAGTTGGAGGGGATTTGAAACCACTCGTGACCACCACATATTGCTTGAGGATCATTTGTGCAGCTTATGTACTTGTATTTTGTTGAATGATTGCTATTTAATATGAATGTGTATTTGCTACCCTTTTTTAAAGACATTGAAACTCTAAGATTAGAAGTATGGTCTGAACTCTTTGTTGGTCTAGGGGAAACCACGATTAATCTGTTTCCTGCAAACGCCGCAGTCGGAAAAGGGAGAAATAGCCCCTTTGCTGAGTGATTTCCCTGTCTAGATGTTAGATCTCAAGGGTGTATAGCCACTCTAGAAATACATCATTTCTCTTTCCTTATGCTCTTAATTGAAGCCTTATAATCATCCCAGAATTGTTCTTTAGAGGAAATGCGATTTTATACACTTGCCTTATAAAAAAAAAAAAAGGAATGAAAACATTTAATTTTGGAAGATATTCTTGGCTGTGCCACAGACCAATACTCTCTCCCTCCTTTGAATTGCTTTCTAGGCTTGTTGGAAATACATGCCTCTACCTACATTTTTGCAAAACTTCAAAAACATACCTATATACAATTCACTGCAGTTTCCAGCTGAAATGAACTCCTTTTCACATCAATTATGATTACAACGGCAGATTATCAATTAATAAAGCCTTATCTTAATTCCTTGCACAATATTATGACCTCTAAACGCTTAGTGCATGATTTGTAAATACAGCTTGATATTTGCATCACATAACCGACTCCATTTGTATGGCTTTTCTGACTTAGTAAACTTGCTCAGTAGCTCACCTGGTACTGCACTTGCGATGTGGAGCGCTCGGGTTCAAGTCCTATGAAAAATGAATCACTATTAAAAAGCTCTTAAGCAAGCTAAAATGCCATGGTTACTTCATCTGTTTCAAATGAAACTGAACATGCTTTTTAGTGCCACTAACTGGACATTTCACTTTGAAAGTGTCGCGAAACATGCAGGAAGCATAATTTAGCTGAAATGTCTCCACAAACACTTTTTCCAGTGAGCCTGGGTTGCAGATATAAAAACCAGACCTTTTTTCTTTTATATTTACATACTATTCTAACTTACTTTACATTCCAATATAGGTAACAAAAACTGTCTAAAACACTTTGTGTCTGTGTGTAAATGTTCTGTTTTTAATTAGCTTACCTAACGGTCTCTATTGTTAGATTTTGGAATCGGCTCCCTGGCACTTTGGTTAGAGCCAAACCATTATATCTAAGCGCTCCAGCGGCTTTTCTCCTGGGAAAGGTTTCTTTTTTTCCATCTATGAAGCGTGTTCTTGCTAAGTCATTTGACCAGGTGGTGATCCACTCCTCTTGAGTGAGGTTGCTATATACGCTTTCAATGTAAGTGGTTACTGCAGTGCAACGTTTAGTCTTTGCTCTTATTTGTGTGTTTTATATTTAGATACGGATAACAAGCCAAACCAGGCTTGTGAGATACACAGAGCACTCAAACACTGAATGCTTCTCTGCTCTCACCTGAGCTGCTCATTCACAGTAATAATGTCATTGAATCATTGTGAGCTTCATTCACAATACTCCAATGGAGTGTTTCAATGTCTAAAATCACTTGACAGCATATTTATTCAGATTAGCAAACTTCAGCATGGTGTCACTGTGGCTTTGTGCTGTGTTTTACCTCTCATGGCCAGTAATGGTAGTTGTTCTCAAGCAGCAGCACTGTCAAATGGACTGGAAATACACGTTTGTAGATAAGGTCCGAGTTTGGAGAAGTCAGTGCAATTCTACTGAGGCACAGTTCCTTTTCCTTAATAGAAAGGTATACCATGGCCGGTGGTGATTGCTCTGGGTGTAGGCTTCCTGTAATTTTAATTTAGACAAACATCTGTTTTATACATTTTAGCATTCTTCCAACTTCCCCATAGTCTAAGGAGTAAAAAAATGTTGGTCATTTTTATTGGTCATATAATTTCTTATGAAATTGACACATTTTTAGTATGTCATTAAATTTTATATTAAAATATTCCACCCAAGTAAATAGAATATTTGAAATTAAATGGGATTTTAATTCCCTTGGGGTTTTATCATCTGCATAAATTTTTTACGTTTTATCATTAATTTAAACATTTAATTACAATTTTTAGATGTAATATTTAAATCTAAAATCTGGGTGGAATATTTTAATATAAAATTTTAATGACATACTAAAAATGTGTCAATTTTTTTTAAGAAATTATGTGACCAATTAAAACGACCAAACTATTTAGACTTAATTTATTTTTATGTTATGTTAATGTAAAATGTTCTGTTGTGATACATATACAGGACTGTGTTACAGCGATTTGACTAATACGTTTAAATGTTAAACCAGTCGAAGAGCAAAGCATTTGTTTCCTCCAGAGATTTTTACATCTGAAGCAATTAGATGTCAGAGACGTTTTATCTCAAGTAGTCTAATACCCAGTTTAGTGTGTAGTGGGACAGTGTGCTGTAACCTGGGAGACATGGGAACCTGAGATGTGGCATCTCAATGTTCAACGTTTGTTAAACAGTTCGTCACTGCTTATTAATAATTCAGGGAGCTTGTCTCTCTCACAATCTCTCTTTTCCTGTTACATCCCATTCCTCGAAAAAGAGCATGCTGTAAACCCGACCCCGATCATAACAGGGAGACCGCAGGTTGTTTTGCTCATTTACTGAAGCTTTCTCTTTCTTAGAGCACATAGTGTGCTTGGCAGGTATAGGCAAAATGTTAACCTGATTAAAATATTTTCTTTATTTAAACATGGCAAATCACTCAGGGAAGAGGTAACTAGCAATTTAATATTATTATTTTTTTTACTTGTGTTGGCATAATATGGTTCACATCTGTTTTGTGAGAGTAAAAGTCGACTTGAAACGGAATACCTGAGTGAAACGGCTTTTGGAATGAGAAAAAAAGTTGGGTGGGACTTGATTTCGTCCTTGAGAATTTGTTAGATTCTAAGAAGTTGAACATTGCTAACTAAATAGAGGCAGATCTGAATGCCAGTTTGCCGTCAGTTGTGGAGGATATATAGCCCCACCCTCTGCCGAGACATAGGTCATGAAGAGAACAGATGGCAGAGATAAATCTTTTATAATAAACACTGCAACATTCTGTAAAAATTGGAATTGTCAATTTTGATTACATGGTGACTTTAAGACAAGTTGGTCTTTTAACAACCCTGTTTTGGTTTACAACCTTGTTTTGTATTTGGTTGGTGAAGGTTGGAACATGTGTGTGTATGTTTATCATCGGGAAATTCTTATTGACGATTAATAAAAAAAATATATAGTACATATATTTTATTAAAAATCATGCATTTGTTTTTATATGAATTTAATATATTAAGTTCAATCCCATTATCACATCCATCCATCCATCCATCCATCCATCCATCCATCCATCCATCCATCCATCCATCCATCCATCCATCCATCCATCCAATTAATAACATCAATAAAATAATTAATAAATATTACATAATTTATTATCTCATATATTTACGCTATTGCAATATATAATTATACTGCATAAAAAAATGATTATGAAGGGAACCAGTGTTTCTTGGGTGGCTAGCACGAGAAAGGTTTCACCTGAACTTGTGGGGTCACTGCTTTAGCCCAAACCTTGTTTTTTCTGGACTTGCCTCTGATTGGAGAAGGAAATTTGGAAACATTTCTTCCTTGCATTTTTGCCACAGTGACAAACTCCATATTTCCAGTTACTTTCTCAGGAAACCACATATCCTTTTAAACCTGTGCCACAGAGAGACCATAAAAAAACAAACTAGTATGTGCTTGTGTGGAGAGAAATGTCCAGAAAGCTATATTACACCAGTTACTTAGGATTACGTCATTGTTGTCCAAACTGGGGGACAAACTTTTCATTCACTCACCTGATGATGGAGGTGGTTTTTACTCATGAGATCTTTCCTCAGCCCATGTTAGTGTGATATCTGAGAGATTTATCTTTCCCTGGGGCTGGTCAACCTCCCGTGAACCAGTGGCAAATTCTCTAAGCGAGATTTAGAGTTGGCATTGGTTCCAACCTTGGTCTTGGATGTCTTAAGCTGTTTTGTTTAAATGCACTGAGGGTCTTTACACACTGAAGAAATTAGTTGTAATTGCCCTCAGAAGTGTAATCTCGGCCTTTATTCAAACGCGGTACAGATGACAGCTAAAAAGCATGTGTTGGCTACCATGAGCTCAGTGAGTGAGTCACTGGTAAAGCATGCTGATAAGGGATTTTATTGGATCTCATATCTTTAGGGTTTTGCAAATGTACTGTATGAATGGCCATCTTTGTAGAGAATTAAGTTTTCTTTGATATATAGAAAGTGTAGTGCAGTTTCATACCGGGCACACAAATAGTCTCAATCAGTGGTTCTCAACTTTACAGGATTTTACATTGGACATTATTTATTTATATATAAATATATATTAATATATATATTAAACATTATATTTAGCATTGTTTTTCTTTCCTCCTCCCAACTAGTCCAATAAGAAAACTAAGTTTTCATCCAAAATAACCCCCATATTTATTTTACTAAATTACTTTGTGGCAATATTTTAAAACATCAGAATCTGTAAATACTCTTGGCATTTTATTTTAATGGATGCTCAGTGACCTGATCCTTCATTGTTCATCTGTCACCTGCTTCCTCAGTCTTAGCGTAGCTCAACTGCCATAAAAACCAACTAAGCCAGTCTCATATCAGTTGGAATATTTTACTAAGGCCCGCCTGCCACCTTCACCGTTAAATCAACCAACTCCAGCATTTTGACGACAGCTGGACGGCTAAAAGCAGAAAGCCCAAGGAGGTCTGGCACTGTGGTTGTCTAAATACTGAAAACTGAGCGGGAGTGAATTCCATACCCATTTAGCCTGCGGAAACTGTGGCAACTGCTCATCCGTATTCAGTCATTTCAGACCATCATAAGCATGGGTTTTGGTGAAAGATTTCTCATTCGTCCCTCAAATAGAGCCAAGTTTCTTAAAATTACATAGGCCTATCCTACCCTGCGATGGTTTGTGCAACATGAATGTAATCCCTCACAGTTTGAATGTTCCAATGCTTCTAACAAAAGTAGTTAGGCTATCAAATTAGTTTTAAGATGTCCATAGGACGATTCTTAAATCTCTGTGGTCTAACATGGCGGTGAGCTTCGGCTCTGTGCTGCCACAGAAACGTTGAATAGGACAGCCGGGCCCCCACAGGTTTTCCTCAGACGCCTCTGTCAATCACTCAGTCTGGCCTCTGTTTATTCGGAGAGATCGTGATGGAGAAACCGTCAGCTCCACCGGCCCCCTCGACAACCTTTTTATGCTATGTATTTTAATAAGCCGTTAAATATAAGAATGAGACACATTGTGTGGCAATACATCGTGGGCCTCCATGCTCTCAGAATCTGTTTAAATTGGCTCAAAGTGGCCCCCAAGTGCCCCACAATCTCTGCTTCTTCCATTCGAATGAACATAGGGCCTGCCACACTTTACACAAATACCTATAGGGGGTCCCCTGATCTTAAAATTGTAGGTTTGAGGTTTTTACCCCAAATACAACTGTTTTTCTGTCCTACAATGATCACTTAAATTGTTTTGATTCGATCCGTGTGACTCAAACAAGATTTGTTTCAGGTCATCGATGTGATAAACAGAAAGTCATTTTTGTCTTTGTCCTAGATGTCCTTGGATATGCAATTTGTGTGTAAGTGTGCCCCTTTACACACGTCAGGCTAAGGCCGTACTAGAAATCACATGTTAGTGAAGGTCGCAGATAGCTGATTAGGACAGAACGCATGGAGCCCCGCTGTGCTTGTGAGGATAATTATTTGTAAATGCCTACCATTAGTGGCACAAAACCACTTGATGTGTCATACAAAACACACAGGACAATTGGTTCAGAAGTAGACATCTTTGTGATGGACAATGGTAAAAAGCATTACTTTTAAATCTTCTGTTCTACCCCTTTCATAAACCTATTGACTCATTGTGGCCACTAGAGGGAGCCTGCTTGAAAAGTCTTGTAATGAATGAAAACATGCATGTGGTTTTATCTGGAGGGCTTCTTTCTTGTAAAAAAAATGACACTAAAGTCCAGATTCAATATTTCTTTTTATCCTACAGTGAGTTCTGTGCATCTCACTGGAGAACTCTTAAACAGAACTGACAAGGACAAATTGCATTTGTAATCCACTTATGTATAGAAACCACAACAGCCCACAGTGATGATTTGCCATCATTATGCATTGAGGTTGGGATAATACAGACTCTACCAACATATACTCTACTCAGCGCAAGTGCAAAGACTCCTGAGGTTTGTTGTGATTCCAGCCAAAGTAGTATAATTTTCTAATTGCGCTAGTGCACTTCTTCAGTGGCGTATAAAATATCATCCCAAGTCTGACCATCTGTAGCAGATTGCTTCACAGAGGATTCAGCCTTCACACATACAGTTAGACAAGAGAAGAGATGCTTTCCAAATACATGCTCCAAACTCCTGTCTGGCCTTTTTGTGTGAGTAATGTCTTTCTGTCTGCTCAAAATTAGTGGCTAAGTTTGCTTCTTTAACATGGCTTTAAAAAAAAGACAAATTTTCTTAAAAATCAACTACTGGCTGGTTTTGGTTTGAACTGACTGTACTCAAAGGATGAATAACTTGCTAAATGAATAAATGTACTCGAAGAATATTATATGTCAACTAAATGTTTTTTTAACATGTTTGGATTATAGTGGCAAGCAAGATGATGCTTGTCCTGCAATCTAGTGACCAACCTTTCAAATATGATTGATTCTATGCCACAAGTCACTCTTGCAAGTTGGTTGACTAGGCGGCCATATTCATAACATCCTGGGCAGCTATTTACTGTACAAAAACTTAAAAAAAAAGTCTGATCCAGCTAATGGGCGTATGAGTGCTTGAGTAAACAAATGTCTGGTGGCTGTAGATCTGCCCTAATAGTAAGTCACCATATTTAGTTACAGTTCCTCTTGTTTAAATATGTATACAAGTGACTCATCTGCTATGATTTCTCTGATGGTACCCACTCATCTTAATATGATTGGAAAGAACATTTATTTTCCATTCGTTATAGGAAGCAAATTAGGATTTATTGCTCTTTTATATAAAAACAATTTACAAGAGATGTCTTGATTATAATAGTTTTATTTACATTTTTTAAGTTTTAAACACTGTTATTAAAGCATTTGGTACTATCTGACAGCATCATACATGGGAAATTTATGCGTGTGGAGTGTATTTTGAATAGGCATAGTGCATGAATAAGAGCATGCACAACATCCACATTTTGCTGCCCTGACTGGGGAAAGTCTCTCCTTTTGGAAGCAAACACACACCTTTCTCAAGCATTCCAGCTGTTTGTGAGAGACAGGAATTTACATTCATCTGCATTGGTATCTATGTCATAATATTGTGCTGTGTAAATGTGATTGTGACAATTTGCTCCCCTCCTGTTTTGCAGGTGTGAAGAAACCTTGGCACGATGACTCTGTTGAATGGCTTTGGGAAAAACACATGTGGACAGTTCCGGATGTGGGTATTCTGGAGGCTAAGGATGCTTTTGGTGCTTTGTGTAGTAGTGGAACTATTAACAGTAATGGTCAGCGGAGAGGGCACACCAGGTATTTTAGAGCTCCAATTAGATGAGGAACAGCCTGAAGGGACAATAGTGGGCGACATTAGCGCTGGTTTGCTACCTGGAGTTACAGCCTCTCTATACTTCATCTCTGATCATGAAGGCACCGGCATTGGTAGTGATCTCCACATTGATGAAACCACAGGCATTATCAAGACCGCCAGGCGACTTGACAGAGAGGAAAGAGACCATTACAGTTTTATAGCTGTCACTATGACAGGGTTCACAGTCAAGGTCTCAATCACTGTAAATGATATCAATGACCATGCCCCCACATTCCCCAAGAAGAAAGCCTCTTTGAAGATCCCAGAGCAAACAGCGGTGGGAACTAAGTTCTCTCTTGAGCCTGCCACTGATGCGGATAAGGATCAGCTTACTGTACAAGGATATCAGATTAAAGAAGGCAATGTAGGACAAGTGTTCCGACTCGAGACCAAACGAGCAGCAAACAAAGTCCTTTACCTTGACTTGGTAGTCAATGGAGTCTTGGACCGAGAGAAGAGGTCCTCCTACTTCTTGGTGTTGGAGGCCTTTGACGGTGGATCTCCAAGGAAGACTGGACAGATGACACTCGACGTCTTGGTGCAGGATATCAATGATCATGCTCCGATTTTCAACCAAAGCCGTTACAATGCCATCATCTCTGAGAGCCTTCCTCAGGGCAGTAACATCCTGCAAGTTTTTGCATTTGATTCTGACGAAGGAGACAATGGCCTTGTATTGTATGAGATAAACCGACGGCAGAGCGACCCGGATCGCTACTTCGTCATCGAACCTCGCTCTGGGATCATTACACTCAATAAGCCTCTAGACTACGAGGTGAGGAAGGTTCATGAGCTGGTAGTGCAAGCCAGAGATAATGCGAGCCATCCAGAGATCACCAATGCCTTTGTTACAATACATGTTAGAGACTACAACGATAACCAGCCAACCATGACCATCATTTTTCTCAGTGAGGACGGCTCACCTCAAATTTCTGAAGGTGCTCAGCCGGGCCAATACGTTGCAAGAATCTCTGTCTCGGACCCTGATTATGGCGAGTACTCCAATGTCAATGTGTCTCTTGAGGGAGGGGATGGGAAATTTGCCCTGACCACTAAAGACAGCATCATCTACCTCATCTACGTAGACCAGATTCTGGATCGGGAAGAGAGGGATTCTTATGAACTTCGTGTCATGGCTACTGATTCTGGAACCCCGCCCCTTCATGCAGAGTCCTCGTTTACGATTCATGTCACCGATGTAAACGACAACCCGCCTCTCTTTGACCAACAGGCATATAAGCAGACCATTCCAGAAGTTGTCTACCCAGGTAGCTTTGTGCTGCAAGTGACTGCGAGAGACAAAGATCAAGGTCCCAACGGTGATGTTCGCTACAGCATCTTACCAGACAAGAAAACGCACGCCAGTTGGTTCACCATTGACCCTGTCACAGGTATCATAACCTCTGCAACCAATCTGGATTATGAGAAGGACCCAAAGCCAAGTTTCAAAGTAGTGGCCACTGATGGAGGGCGACCCCCGTTATCCTCCACTGCTCTGGTAGAAATAGACCTGCAGGATAGTAACGATAATGAGCCAGTGTTTGGGAGCAGCTTCTACAATGTTTCTATCAAGGAGAACACATCAGCAGGGACCTGCTTCCTTGAGGTAGGAATGATTGAGTTTTTTGTTTTGGGAATTGAGTTATGGTATACTGACTGATTGCACATTTTTGCTTCAGCAGTTGATGAATTAATTGGAATATCAAGATTTTTTTTACCCAGCCCTACTTTTGACTATAGCAGAAATAAGTAATTTACTAACAATCTGATATGTCTTGAAACAAGATTTAGAAGTATTGTGCATATTTGTTTTGAGTCTTTTATCTTGCTCGAAAGATCCATGGTAGCTGTGGAGCAATAAAAACTTGTAATTTCACTCACCAAGACAATTTGTAATTATGACATATGATTAGCAGATTTTATCCTCTCAATTGCAGAATTGCAGAAAGGGCTCTTGGCAGATGGTAAAATTGTGCTTTGTTGTTCTTTTGAAATGTTGGTTTAAGTCTGTTGCCATGATAATTGTTGTCACCATGTGGCAACTGGGCCAACTGTGTTCTCAAGCTGTTGTTACCCCTGTGGAAAAGAAAGGAAAATCGGGGCATGCTTTTTTCCTCAGTTTTTTTTCTTCCCAATAATAAGCAATTCCAGACTTCAAAGGACCTCCATAATGTCAGTTTCCAACAGAAGCATCTGTTGAAAAATACCCTCCAGAACAAACTTTTTAGATAAATACTGGAATTCCACATTGTTGCTGGTTCATTTAACATATATTTGGAAAGAATCGCTGGTCAGTGTTTGGAGGAATTTGGTATGTGGGTTTGCAGAAGAAGAAGTAGGAGAGTGAATGAAAGAAAAGGATAGAGAGACAAAGAGCGAGAAAGAGTCTTTGCCACACACATAGACGGATGCATAAAGTCAGGAATAAAAAGGAAGCTGGAAGTGAACAATATACTGATTAGGGCTGTCACTTTACGTTCGAAAATCGATTGCACAATCGATCGGACCAACCAACAACAAGTATCGAAACGAAAATAGGGAATCGATTTTAGCTGCCTTTTTTTTTTTTTTTTTTTTTTTTTTTAACCAAAAATGTGTTTTAGGTGGACAGATCAATAGAACATGTAGGATGTTGGAAAATAATAATGTCTTTTCTGTTAACCAAATGCTTTTTGATATTCGCTATTACTTCAATGCAAGTGAAGAAGCGCTCCGTTATTTGTTGCCAGAGCCGTTGCTTAGTGACGTGTGTCTTCAAGTAGGCCAGAAATGCGCAGATTCTGCGCAATACGCTGTATTTAATATATCACGAGGACTCACGAGTTGCGTGTTTGCGCTAATTCCACACAGATTTGGATTACACGAACTTCCACAGCAAAGAAAGTGAGTAAGCATAGACGCACGCCTGTTGATTTGACAGCGTTAGCCGCCAAAATTTATTTTTACCCGCATTTGGGGAGTTGAGGCCAGGGTGTTAATTTCAATCCCTGAATGTAGCACTCCTGTTTGTTATTGTGCACGAAACTTCACGCCAATAAAGCATCAGGAATATTGCTGATTTGCGCCCTCTTTACGTTCGTCCTAATGCCTGTTAGTTGTCCGTGGATTTGCCTATATTTGGTGTTGAAAATGGAAGCGTCTTTAGACACGGAAAATCGATTTTACAATCGATTCAATGAACACTTATGTCTCAAAAATCGAACAGGATTTTTTCACAAAAGTGACAGCCCTAATACTGATCGGCAAATCTCGGAATGAAGGGGTTATTAGAAAGTATTCTGTGAAACCAGAAGATATGCATGTTTAGCAGAAAGCTGTTGATTAAAAATTGTTGAAGAAATTGATTAAAACATTATATATTTGAATCACTCACTAAACACAAATGACAAGACAAAATGCAATGTTTTTTCTGTTTAATTAATCTTTTCTCATTATTAGTCAACATTCTTTCAACTCATTTTAGGCAGGACAGTTGGTTTTTCAGTACCCTTGTAGCAACATTCATTCCAGCATATTTCCCTTTGGTCTTACTGAAGCAGGTTAGGACACTATATGGGGGTTATTTTTGATCCAGTACTCAGTAGCAGCAGTCCTTATGGCACCATGCCTCACATATTGGCATGTTCTGCACCAAACCGGCTGTGGTCACTGGTTCTGATGCACTAAGAGACTGGACTTGGCTTGCCTTAGTGTTTTCTACTCTGGAAATTGTAGACTTTCGGTATTTTTATAAATAACTATTTATCCCATTCATATTATACAATTTGGAACTTCATAGTGCGCAGCACTTCAGGAAATGTATTAATAAGACACGAGGGGCAAATTCACTGATACTATTATGCACAAAAACGTACATCTTATTTGTTAACCACCTACAGTCCAGGTTAACCAGGCACTAAATGCACTAAAATTACACTATCATTATTCAGCGCAAAAACATCTTCCTTTTATGTAAATTTGGCTCATAATAGATTTGGCCTTTGTTCTGTTGTGTAGCACAATTATTAAATTGTATTTATTAGAGATGTTTGTGTACATTTTCTGTTGATCATGGCTGTAGCTATTCATTACATAATAGATCATATTTTTATATCCAAGATGGGGAATTGCATTTAGAGTTTGCATCCTTTTTCCTGAGATATCAAATGGCACACTAAAACATCACTTGCAGCATTTATCAATAAATGCATTTTTTCTTAGTGAATTTGCCTTTTACAAAGAAGGGATTTGTGTTTAATCAATGTTTGATAAACTGCTGATACATAATATACATTTTTAGCACACCTCAGAATAAACATGCATTTGTCTATAGGAATTTTAAGACATTGATCGGTGGTCTTGAATGACAGATTGGATTGATGAATGTATATTTTTAATAGTTTAAATTTCAACCACTATCCCCCAAACACAAACACTCACTGCTAGTCCAGTAATTTCCTCCAAAAACATGCCTGTTTAACTAAGCTTGTCTATAGAATAGAATGGTGTATTATTTACACTCTGCTGAAAGAGAAAACTGCCTTTTATTTGTATTTCAGTTTCCTTTCTTCTCCCAAGAGTAATTTCTCATGGAAGCAGTCTGCTCTAGTTTTCTGTTCATTGTTCTGGTGATCTGACAGATTTCGTGAGTAGGGCGCCCAAACCAAACCCTGTTTGGGACAGTCCCTGTTAAAGCATGTTTGGATAAGAAGGACCCTTCTGTATGTACTGGACAGAGGTATCTCCACCCAGTGCACTCATGTATCAACCGTTGGGCTTTTCCATTAGCACCATTACACTTGCGCTTTTATGCTGATCTCAGAGCAGATTTGGTTCCCATTGTATAATTCCTAAGTGTAAAAAAATGATTCTGAATTGTTGTACATTGTCCACCCATTAGTAAGACCGGAGATCAATTCCCTCCTGTTCACATCTGATAATAAGTCTCTCACTGCTGGTCTGATGCATTTAAAGTATATCTTATACGGTGGTCTGGAACATAAGTTTAATTCAGAACAAATGAGAGAGAAATGGACTTACACCCACTCAGGACAAAATATAGACAAACAAATCTTAAAGTGTCATCAAGAGCACATCATTCTTTCAGTATGTGCCTTGATTACTTTCACATTTAAGAGAAACCATAGTGTTTATGCTCTTCATGAAGTGAAAAAATATATTTTCCTGAATCATGCCTTGGCAGTTCAGGGTCATGTTGAACTGGACAGCTCTTCAGTGCTTAAAACAATTCATTTGTATCATATGGATTTATTGTGTACTACGTATTTCTATTTGGCAGGGTAGCGCGGTTATGTTCACAGGTGCAGCTAGTGTTACATTTCCCAAATTAAACTGTAGAAAACGCTTTTCTTCACCTGTTGAAGCAATTGTACGCACTATGGTGTTGAATGTTATTTTGTCCTAAAGACTAATCACATTTAATAAACCGCCATTGGAGCACATCTGGACTGATGCTTGTAGAGGAAGCTACCTGGGGAACAGCTTCCTGTAACATAAGACCGGCCCCCTGGTGGGGTCACATTATAAAGTGCCCCAACGGAAACAGGATCCAGACTGACTACCTACACATAGTCTGTGTCATTCAGCAGTAGAGCTAACAAACCCTTTTTGTAGTTGGTAAATGGTGATACATTAATTGAATACCCATGTAAGTTGCCCAAGTGCTCAGTAAATCCTCCTTGAAGTTATTTTTTAATGCTCAATAAACCTCTTTCCATTAAGGCACAACAAATTAGTAAAGTCATCAAACAAACACTTCACGAGTTTAATAAATGTTCTTGATCTCAAATATGGGTTGAAATCTCAGTCCTATGAACATGGGGTGCCAGAATGCCTCATTTGTCTGAATTCTCACCCCATATGGCCTGTGGCTTCAGCCATTTCTTCATTTCCTCTACTCTGTTTTTCCAGCATTGCATTATGCAATATTTTAGTTCCCTTCACCCTCTTTTTAGTGAAATACTTGCATTATCCTTTTTATTACGTGGCTCACTTTGGAATGCATGATTCTGATTGGTCATTTGCATTCAGAAGACAAGGATATTAGTATCATATTGGTTATTGGCTGTTAGAGGTGTGTGTGTGTGTGTGTGTGTGTGTGTGTGTGTGTGTGTGTGTGTGTGTGTGTGTGTGTGTAATAATGCTCTGATGAATAAATTCACTTTTTAACACAAATTTAACATTTAACATTTGCGTTTTTTTAGTTATTTATATACAATTTTGGTGAGTTTAGAGGTCCTTATACAAAAAAATAAATTCTGAATCAAGTATTCCAGAGACTATGCACTCCTAATTTTTAGTATTCTCACTCCTCTGTCATTCCTTTTATCTTCAATTCCGTTTGATTTCCTCACCATTCACTCTAACACATTGTTTGCATTTCGTACTACTCAAGTGGCTCTTCGACCTTCTCTCGTTTGCGAGCCTGATGTCCACTGCTGTTGTCTCGGAGTAAAGCAGAGCAGCTGTGGCTGTATCTGGTGACATAATGTTGAGACTGGCAAGCTCAGAGGTTTCAGGGGGCAGTGGTGCTGTTTAAGATCAGCTAATTGAATTTCATGATGTGTTGAGATGACTATTACCATGTATGAATCCTTAGGGTCCAGAAAGTTGCTGTTGGAGAGTTGCTTCATGGGACAGCAGGTGGTTGATGGCTTTAGAGGTGATGATTCCTTTGGGCGGTGAGCTCAGCATTGGGGATAATTTTCCCAGAGTGTCATATTTGATATAATTAGAGATAAAGTTGAAAAGCAGAGATGGCCCATCATGAATGTAGGAACGTGGAGACCATCTGGTCTTTATCTGTTGATGGTTAGATATGATCCATAATATTCTCATAAGATATTACATTATAGTCAAGAAATTCAGCTTCAGTCATGTCATAAAGCTGTCATCTGAGAGAACAAACAAACACAGCAGTAACGGGATACACAAGTTTGTTTAGTGTCTCAACAATGTAAATCTCTTTAAACACTCATATTCTTCCATATCCTAACCCATCAGTATTACAAATGTTCCTGTCACAAAATCTGAAATGTAGACAACCGCAATTTTCCACTGTTGTGTCTTGGCCTCATTATGTCTCACATGTATTATTCTTTGTGGTCTAAAGGAGATTTCAAAGCAGCATTTCTCAAAGCGTCAGGGGCGCCCAGAGCATATCAGACGAGGCCAATGATGATAATTCACCAACTAAGAATAATTTAATTCAATTTAATATTTTAATAAAAGCAGACTTTAATCTTAATAATGTTTCTCGGCTTAGTGGGCTGTAACTTTGCCTTATGATATGGTTAAGTGTGGGAGAAAACGATTTTAGTTTATCATAATTATACGTTCATCATTATGCGTATATTCTGTCTTGATAATCTATAAATCATGTTCCGGGGCGGAGTTTATGTAAATCTTAGGATTTGTGATGTCACTAGTATAGTCCCTCTGTAGCCGTTTGTTGTAGTCCTTAAAAAGCAACTTCTTTAAAGTGCCCCTATTATGGATTTTTGAAAATGACCACTCATGTAGTGTGTAACAGCTCTAAGTGAATGAAAACATCCTGCAAAGTTTTAAATCTGAAAGTGCACCGTATATAAATTTATTGTCTTTCAAAAGTAAGAGTAGACTCTGAGTCAATGAAATGAATCGTTTTTCAAACAAGTCATAACCCGTTTCGTTGTGACGTCAAGACGAAACATTAGCATATTGCCCGCCCCGCACACTTATTGCGCGCGCAGACACCAGGGAAAATTTAAACACCCTCAAACCGGCAGCTGATTCCTTTGGATACTAGATATCATCATGTCGAGAAGACGCTGTGCTCTACATACAATGTGAGGGTAAAGCCAGTTTTTCTCCACTGCCCAAGGACGAGCGTGTGAAGAACCAGTGATTAAAAATCTGCAATCAGCAGAGATTGGAGAGAAATGGAGCAGACAAGACCACTTAAGAAAAGTGCAGGGCGTGTGCTTCCGATTGATTCAATGAGAGTGCGGGCGGGGCCTTGATTTCGCGACTTTACTTCCTGCTCTCTGCTGCGCAGGTCTGGTCCCGAAAACGCTACTGCGCAGACTCAAGTCCCAATATGTCAGCGCCATATCGGGACACTGGCGGCTTCAGTTCTCTCCAATGGAAAAGAGCGAAGGGGCGTTGTCCATCTTTTTTATCTGATTAGCTGCCGCCTGTGTTGGCGCTTGAAAAGTTGAAAATTTTTAAACGTTTTCTGCAAGCAACGCCAGCAACGCAACGGAGCCCAAAATTCAGTTTGACAACATATGACATCACCCATTCAAAGTAAATCAGAAGCGTTAATGCTGACGCCCCGTGTGAATGCACCGTAAGAAATAAACTATAGGCTAGTTCACCCTAAAATACATAATTATCTCACCCTCATGTCGTTCCAAACCTGCATGACTTTCTTACTTCTGCAGAGCACAAAAGAAAATATTTTAAATAAATGACAGAATCTTCATTTTTTGAAGGAACTGTCCCTTTAAGAATGCTTTCGACAAACAGCCCTCAATCTCTTCCCCTCATGCTAGCTTCTGTAGTTCATACAGTATCTGCTGAGCTAGTGTAGATATATCAGTGCTGTGCGCTGCACAGAGGCAAAATCCTATCCAGTCAAAGAGCCTAATGAGGCTTGAATAAAAGTGATTATATTTTAGTGGAAGGGCAAATTAGAAGAGTTGACTAGAGATGGGTAATTGCACTATTCTGCTTTTATTTTACACATACAATACTCACATTCACTTTTTTTCCGCCATGTGTCACTCCTTCCTTCTCAAGCTTTAATTTCTATTTCAGACTACAGTTCAATCTATGGTGTCCATCCTCCAAAATAAGCAGGTCTCTCCCTCCCTTTTTTAAGATTTTCCCATAAAAGAGCTCAGTTAAATGAAATTTAATTACAAAGCTACTGTGTGCACCAGACTCAGCCAGTAATAATACCTGCTGTATTGATTTAATGAACAGTCCAATGCGGTGAAAAGTCCATTAAAGCCCGCGGACCTTGAACCACAGCATGGCGGCGGTAATCTCTATAATTTCTTGCTCGCTCCACCTTTACGTTTCTAAACAACTGTCTTTATAAGCCGATGTGCCAATAAACTGGGCACATATGCACACTGTGCCATTAATTGTGGTCTTTCTAACCCATCCTTGCTTTTGCAGACTGTCAGGCACCTAGATTATCCCTCCAGCACACCCAGTAATCTTGCCATCACCCTGGTGGTCTCTTCTCTGACCTCCATCCCGCACGGTTGATGCTCTGCCAGCTCGCCTTTGTGAGATCTCGCCACTTTCTGCTACTCATCGAACCCTCTGGCCTTCGCCCTCACTCTCAGGACTGTCATTTCCCTCCATGTGTTGCCATTACATAATGCCCTGTCAGTATTTTTAAGATTTGTTTGCATTACATTTAAGAGGCTGTACATTAACCTGAGGTTTCTGTTTGATGGGAAAAGGAGCTTACTGCATTTTTCCAAACCTCACGCTGAGTTGATTCATCTATCCTTGGCAGGGTTTGGGTAAACTTGTTTGAGTTGGCATCCAAGCGTGGTTCTGCTAGATTTAACTTCGTGGAAGATACTCTGCAAGCCGAGGAGAAAGATATGGCGGTGCTTCCACTCAAAATTCACACATTGGCCCTGTTTTATTTCCCCCAAGCTGTCATTCTTGCTCAGTGTGACTCATAATCAACGTCTTGTATTCAAGCCAGATCAACTCTTAAGTACTGATTTATGTGCAGTGACTATCCAAATGATCTTTTGTAAAGTTCATTGCTTCTTATTTTACTTGCCTCCATCATAAGGCAAAGAAGCATAGAAATGTTGGGAAATTCATCCATCAGTCATTTCTTTCAGCTGATTTGATGCTGAAGTATTTTTATTCTGGCTACAATGGCTTTTTTATCCTTCTGTAGCCAATAAAGTTTTTGGACTGCTTGCATAGTCGTCCCAATTTGCGCCTACCATATTAACTATACTCTCTCAGAGCGGTGTGACACAGATGTTACAATGTGTTTCTTCTCCTACTGTTCAAAGCGTTTTCAGTTGGCATGGTCCTATTTTTTCCAGTCCACGTTTGTTTCAGGTCAAGAAAGGGCGGCCTCTGTAGGCCTATTGAAAATACCTTGGGCTACAGAGCCTGGAAAAATAATATTGCCGACCTCACGGTCTCTGTCAGTGTGATCAAACTTGTGCGGGATGATTATAAGTATTACAGTGAATAGAGGAGTGAGTTCCAGTAGCTCATTTTGGTCTGTGTGCACCAGGCTTCATGTCTGCCGTCACTCGGGGCCTGGAAGGAAAGAGACGTTCATTTGAATTCATAATACTTTTTCAGATGGAGCCCGTGATTCTCATGGCAAGTCTTAAGCCTTAAGAACATTGGGTTCAGTACAAGTATAATGTTGATTGCCAAAAATATATTTTTTGACTTGTACCTCATTTTCTTTTAATGTAGCTTACTGTACATTACCGTTCAAAAAGTTGGGGTCAACACGTTACATTTTTTTTACTTTTAATTAAAACTTTTGTTTACCAAGGACACATTGAATTGATCAAATGTGACAGTAAAGACTTACATTGTTAAAAAAATATTTCAAATACATGCTGTTCTTTTGAACTTTCCATTCATCAAATAATCAAGCAGCACAACTTTTTTCCACATTCATGATAATAAAAAAAAAAGTTTCCTTTTCTTTTATGGTAGTTCTTAGTACCATAGTTTTAGAGTTTCAAGATTGTTATCATGGCAAGAAAGTTGTAAAATTGGACATAACTTTAGACAAAAACTTAGAATGTGTTTTATCCACACTAATATCATGCTTACGCACATATTCTTTTGCGTCTTGTGGCTGTATATTTGAAATAGTGAAAAATTAGAGGGACAAGCTGAAATTATTGTTATTTTTTCGTAAAAACAAAATGTTCCTGCTATTATCTCACAAAGACAACATTACCCCACAATTACTTTTGATTGAGCTTGTACTGAACCTGGAATAGTCCTTTAACATGGTCCCATTCTGTGGAAAGACGTTTTGCCAGCTGTAGTCCTGTGGTAATAACGATTGTCTTCTACACCCCAGGTGATGATTTTGACCCTAGTTCAATGGCCGTCTATGCTGCACTGATCCATTCATCATTGTTTCAGTAGCACACACTGCTCTGAGCTCAAGTGTTTTGCCTCGGGATGAGTTCAACCCTGGAATGCAGTGCACTCGTTGCTTACACGGAGAAAGCGGATATGAGGGTGCTCTGTGATTGCAGTAGAACTTGACCGGATCATCTGGCTCAACCTGCTCCACCTGCAAGCAGAGATCATTGATTTCTAATAAAGAGCCCTGCACCCCTCATAATGAGGTAGAGATGTTTCTTCGGCTCCTTTTCTCCTAAAGATTGCATAAATGGGCCAGCGCTGATCAAACAGAAACATCTGAATGATAAGATCTCTGGACTCTTGAATGTTCAATAAAAGGCTGGGCCCTTATTGGATGGTTTCCAACTAATCAATTCATATACAGGAATCAAACATGGATCATTCGGATCGAGGTGCTGAAAAATAGCAGCAACGTATCCCTGTATAACCCTTAATCTGCACCGACTGCCAGATGGTTGTCCCTGAACTGTTTAAGAGTGTACTCGTCTTATGAGAGCTCTTATGAGTAGAAGTAAGAAGAAGAGCAATGATGCAGTTAAAGGCAACTGTTTATGAGACAAGTCGATCTGGGAGTTTTGTTTTGGTTGGCTGTTTACACTTTTGTACAGTTTGTACATGCACTTACACCCATAAATTACAACCCCATTATCGGCATAGTTGGATGTGTGTTCTACAGCAACAAATAATGATAAATCAGACAATCTGGGAGGCTTTCACTCGCAGTTCAGAATTTCTGGGTCAATGAAATTTAAGAGTATCTGTGATTTAAAAAAAAAAGTTTTTAAAATCTAGTCTAAAACGTGCATATTTCTTAGAAATGTACTCTTTGAAATAAATGTTAGTTTCAAATACTGTTTTAATTTAATGGCTCTAAGAAATTCAAAACGAACATTTTCTATACACACTGAATATGAGTGTACTGTATACATCTGAATTATTATTTTCAAAATGTTTTCAAAAATTTTTGGAGAGTTGTCTCCAATGTCCTCCACATTACATTTTACCATCTGAACAAACGTGAAATTATCTGACATACTAAGATCTTACAATTCTTCTTCTAAGAAATAGTAATAAAAGTTCTTGCCAAACTATTTAAACTTTTCTTTTAAAGAATTTACTGATATAATTTTAACTCAGAAATAAAAACCTTGGATATAAAAGTATTTATGTATGCATGTATGTATGTATATACATGTGTGTGAGAGAGTGAGAGTAGAGTGAGAGTGAGAGAGAGAGAGAGAGAGAGAGTGAGAGAGAGTGAGAGAGAGAGAGAGAGAGAGAGAAGGGAGGGAGATGTCGGCATGTGGTGTGAGTTATTAGCAAGGAATTGTGCCAGTAGTCATGGTTACCATGGCAATCCGGTGGCGAGGAGGAGGGAGGTGGTGTATGTCTGTGGTGTGATTTTGTGTGTGTGTTTGTGTGTGCGCGTGTCGGCTTGTGTGTAGGGGTAGTAATTTGCTTTCGGCTGATGGTCTGGTTGGCAATGGTCCCTTTTGTCCTTTTTTAGACATTTCTGTGTTATATGCTTTTTTAAGTGTGTGTCTGCAGGTCTGCTTTATGTCTGCCCAGGCTCCCCTCAAAGGCATGAGAAGTGGGTTAATAAATTATAAGTGTGATCCTTTGTAAGTAAAACTTGTGCACAAGTACACACACACACACACACACACACACACACACACACACACACACACACACACACACACACACACACCACACACACACACACACACACACACACACACACACACACACACACACACACACACACACAAATACGCAACGAAAAATAGCCTTTCGGTGTGGAAACAAAGCCACTCCCTACCATCTCACATTTCTTCTTGGGTTCTCTATCTCATAAACTACACACTCTTATCTGGCCGCCTGAACCAGAGAATTACATGACAAAGAGAGTAAAATGGAAGCAGACAGTCTGTGGGCAGTGAGCCATGCTGGTATCACACTGGTAAAGAATAACACCAGCTCTCCCCAGAGATCTCCTCTCTACCAGAACAAAGAGCTGTCCCTTCCTCCAGAGCTCCTTCACACACCGTCCGCCTTTCCACTGCCCGTCATCTGTCTCTCCTGGTTTGAGGGATCATTTTGAGAAGAAAATAGATCTTTGGCTCAAATGTGAAACATTTAAACATGTAATTCTGCACAAGATAGTAGTTTTATAGTGTTGACATTTTAATTTCATAGGGTAATTGTTGGCTGGTTTTCATGTGGATATTCTTGGAATGTTAGGTTACATATAGATATTGGTCATAATTGTGATAGGTGTCATGTTATTGTACCTTGGTAGAGCTACACACACACATTTATTTTGTATTTACTTGAAGCCATTTCCCCTCAATCTCATACTGTAGCCTACATGTGGTTGTATTGTGTTGTTGAAGAGTTGCTGAATGTGGTTTGTGTGGTTGTTTAAGTATCAGCCTGTGAGTCTACATGCAAACGTGTATGTGGGTGACATTATATACCGGTAGGTGTGAAACAATTGCTTAATTGTTACTGTGCCTTAGATAATTATCATGTCTAATTATCATCATCTTGTTAAATCAAGCTTCTATAGAAGAGCCATATTCATAATTAGCTTAAAGACAGCTTGATATCTTTGTGGAATCTTTCAGTACCAATAATCTGATCAAGGACAATTTCTTTCATATCCGGATTAATAAAATAAACGTATATATATATATGAGCTGATTGTAGATCAACATTCTGGCTTTTTAACTTGTTTGCGCTTTGCTGCTGTGTTAAAACATTATTAAACTCGATAGGAATTATTAGAAATTAAAAAATAATACATTAAATATTTTGTAATGAATATGTTTATAATATATATATATATATATATATATATTACATAATATGACTATTAACTTTGAAATTAATTAATATTTATTTGATGTAATAAAAAATATATATATTTATAATATAACAGTGACATATTTAATTATGACCAATGAGGCATACAAGAATAAATCAAATGTACACTTTATCATCATTACCTACCATTTGCACCCTTGCACTCCACGTATCTGTATCTGCAATGTAAAACCTAAATTGCAGCCACTATTATCCAGAACCTCTAACTTCACATCTGTATTTCTATGTTTCTGTAATGTCTTTATGCAATTCTCCCAGGTCATCACTCATAGCCCATAGACACCCCCTTGAGTCATTAACACTTGTCTCCTGCATGCATTTTCACTGTATCAAGGTCATATTAAAATAAGCCTGTGTTTCGCAATCCACAGGCTGCTAATGTGTCTCCTGATGATCAGACCTGTGATTGTGATTTGTCCATTGACTGAAACTGGCTGTCATTTCTTCACATAATATCCATTGAGTGAATGGGTGCCTTGTTAATTATTCTGGATTTGGTGTTGGCTGTGTTTGACAGTAAATGCAAAACATGACGTACAGTATGTTCCTCTGTGGATCTCATGGATTTTTGATCTGTAAGGGTAGTGGAGTGTAACGCCTGGGTGATGTCTGATGTCTACCAACCAGATTTGACTGAGTAGTTGGTAGAAAGAAAAAGGGGAGAAAAAAAAGACTAAATGGGACCATTAGCTAGGTTTAGCAACCTTGTTACTATGGTAACCGACACCCATGGGATGGCAGGTGTAGGGAAAGAAAACTGATGCAAGCTTTGGACAAACAGGATGTCGGAATGAAGGATGATGGACTGACGTGCAGTGGTGTTGTTTGTAATTCTTTAATAGACCTTCCTCAAGAGCACCATCTGGACAAATCCACAATTCAATTGTGCACTTTTATTCAACTGTTTATGCATGTATATCACTACATGCACATGCATGCTATTTCATTGTTTATGAAACATCATGTCACATGGCGCCTGGAAGGTTATTGATTGTTCATAATGATTTAAAACGGGTTATTCAGGCAACAACTCCTTTACATCAACACTACTTTGTGATCCTACTTGTGGCGTAATCAAAACCCGTAGAAATTGTTTGACAAACTAAAGGAACCCATAAACCCATTTTTATTTACCACAAGGGAAATTGGCCTTAATCCTCGGCAGCCTTATTTTCCACCAATCTATGGAGGGAATACTGTACCTCTTGCCACACAGATGCATACCATTATGAACAGCTTAAAGAGAGAGCAAATCACTCCACCACAACCTGCAACAAAAAAACAATGAAAGCATATAGACACTCTGAGCTATACTACAGTAAGTCCCTCTGCTTTCCATAATCAAAGAAGATTGAGTTAACAATCATTCTGAGAGTGAAGCGTCCCATCTCTCTCCCACCCCACCCTGTCTCAGAGCTGTGAAGTGCATGATCTAATACAAAGCCCTTTGTCTGGGCGAATAATGATCAAACAGGCGGAGGGGATTTCTTGCAGGATTGGTCTCTGTTATATTTTTACCCTGACCCAATTAAAACACACACGCTGTATGATCCGTGATATGGTGTAACGGGAAAATCCAGTCTCCTGTTGGAGAACACGACTTCCTTACCTTCATCTGAATGTTCGGTTCTTCAAACAGCAGCCACTGACGCTTCAGTTGGTTTGCAGGAGCTCATAATTATTTGATGAATTTTCGTCTGTTCTGACTGCATTAAGTAGGGATGCGCAGTATATTGGTTCCATATTGGATGATGATTTTTTAATTTATTAGTATTATATTTGTGCATGGTCATTGTGCACTTAATAATTTAATATAAATATAACAATGTTAAAGGAGTAGTTCACTTTAAAAAAAACTTTTGCTGATAATTTACTCACCCCCATGTCATCCAAGATGTCCACGTCTTTCTTTCTTCAGTCGAAAAGAAATTAAGGTTTTTGATGAAAACATTCCAGGATTTTCTCCATATAATGGACTTCATTGGGAGCCAAACGGTTAAAGATCCAAAAGACAGTTTCAGTGCAGCTTCAAATGGCTTTAAACGACTCCAGACGATGAATAAGGGTCTTATCTAGGACCCTTCGAGTCATGACTCGAAAAAAGATTTGTTAATTTTGATGAACGAGTTCGAACAGGACAGTCACGAACGCTCATCACAGAACAGAGCAAAGGCAGAGAAAAAACTTAAACTTTGTTATTTATTTTTTAAATGAGCGATGGTTTCGCTAGATAAGACCCTTATTCATCGTCTGATATCGTTTAAAGCCATTTGAAGCTGCACTGAAACTGTCTTTTGGATCTTGAACCGTTTGGCCCCAATGAAGTCCATTATAAGGAGAAAATCCTGGAATGTTTTCATCAAAAACCTTAATTTCTTTTCGACTGAAGAAAGAAAGACATGGACATCTTGGATGACATGGGGGTGAGTAAATTATCAGCAAAAATTTTTTTTAAAGTGAACTACTCCTTTAAATGTAATCTTTAGCAGAATTTAAATTTAATATGCATTTTTAATACAAAGTTGATAATTTAGTGCTTTCATTTAAATTGATTAAATTATATATTTTGTTAATGTTTATTTCTAGTAATACATTTAAAAATATGTATATTATTTATATTATATTCATAATTATTATTAATAATATAAATAAATACATGATGGTTTTATAAAATACATTAAAAATATAACGCTTCTTCTAAGCTTGAGTCTGGCAAGCTTAGAAGTAATTCAAAAAGAAGGGAATGTAAAACTTTGTTGATTGCTAACGTACTAAATACCGAAAGGAAAACGTATAGACTTTGATGTTTTTATCAACCTATGCGTAATGGTTTCAGACTTTTAGCTTTTCTAATCTGAATAATGGCGCTATCGCAGCAAGGCTGATTCTAAATGGAGCGGTGGACGCCAGTTAAGTCAGATGGTGCCGTAATTTTCGAACTGGATTACCTCATCTGTTAAGGAATCACTTCCTTCCTATGGAGATCTCAGAGCAGGAAGCTAACACCTCATGCTGATCAGAGATATGCCGTCTGGACCACAGTGTTGTTTCGATGCTTATCAGCAATCAAAAAAATTTGCATTCCTAATAGGAACATGCATTGTTATACCTCAAACAATATAATGAGGGAACTTAAAAGGTGAAACTGCGAGCTCACCACCATCTGGATTGTGTTTGGTGGGAAAATATTTTTGTAGCTGTTTGAAATTTTAGATTTTGAGTGAATTAATTTTTTCCCGGCCTCCCCTGTAAAAGAAATCTGCACATGGTTATATATGTTTTTTTTTACAGGCTGTCATTTTTATCTCTATCGCAAATGCATTTGTCACTGTTGCGCTGCAGGGGAGAGAATAAGAGGAGATGAGACGGGAAGAGTGGTGAGAAGAAAGAAAAGGGAATGAGGGGGTGTGCAGTGTGATCGTTCATTTGTCTTTGGTTTCTAACCTCCTGGCTCTGCAGATAATTGAGTTGAGAATGGCGCGATTTGACTATGCATCATTAGAAATTTGTTGTCGTTATTTTTTTCAGTGCCATCAGACCAAGACTTTATGCTTCCAGTAGGGAAAGGCATTATGAGCGACTAGTTTCAACAAACAACTAGTTGATTAATGAGGTTAAGTATTTTTAGATTTCTGTCTCGGGAGTCCTGCATTAAGTTGTGTTCTGTTACACTTCGTCATGCTGTTTTTGAATGTAAAAGCATTCCCTTTTTTACATGCCATGAAATCAGATTGATGGCTCAACTGAACTGAAAAGCTTTCATGTAAACACCTCAGTAGATCCGATTGAGCTTGACCTTATAAAACTTCGATCGGATTGAAGATATGAACTAATCAGATAAATAGAAACAAATTAGTCATTTAAACTCTTGAATCTATTTTCTCAATCGTATTCAAAAATACCGGTACTTGCCGCACATGCTCAATCCAGTGGTGCACATTTTTACATCTTTCGTTTTACTTGACGACAGACAATGCACTTCCACAGAAGTTTTGTTCTGAATATATAAAATGCACATTTATATGAATACTTGAATCGGATTTGAATGTTTATGGTACATAAACAGCATTTTGGGAATCTGCAATTGGAATGAATTCATTCACATTGACGAAAATGGGTGCATATTAGCATACCTATAGTGTAGTCAGGTGAATCCAGAACTAGCCTAATCGTCTAAGGCTATCAGAAGTGTAGTTGTTCTGGCAACCCACCAACTAGTTGATTTTAAAAAATGTTCTTTTGCCCTACTTTTTAGACTGAGACTCAGTCCAAGGTCACCTTTATGTGTTCCTGTCAGATCTTGATAGCAACTCCAAAAGATCAAGACTCTGTTTATCCAGTATTTTCTTGTTGGTCTTACAAAGGTGATGACAGCAACATCCAGAGTTGTTAAAATGAGTTTAACCCTGAGCTCCCTTAGACCTTTAACCCCTGAAACTAAACTAGGCTTCTGCTGGTTGGGTGTAGGGAACTTCAAACCGAATGTAGAGGTCAAGTCAGAGCAGCTTCTACAGACCAGGGTCCCTGGATATTTGTAGTTTTTTAAGTAGTAGTAATATGAACACTGACATAATATAGCAAGCATTAGTAAAATAATGAATCAGGCTGCTGCGGAACTTGGGAAATATTGTAGAGTCACACAATAGCCTTGCTCCCTGGAGTATACAGTATGCTCTGAGTTGGTGAGGCAGCCTTGATGAAACACAATGCAAAATGTCCTCTCATCCATAGCCATTAAAACTTGTCGGATAACATTAGTCAACAAGAAAACGGCACATCATCTCATGTCAGTGTTGATGTAGAAGTTTTGTTTTTCTCTGAATCTCCTCCAAACCATCTCCTCTTCCTTGAATCGCCCATTACATGATATAGTCATGGAAAAAATCCAGACTGTTCCCAGCTGCTGTGAACCCTTGTGATATTCTTCTCACAAACCTCTCCCATCTCCAGCCTAAACAAGTCAGGTCTATAGAGCCATTTGCGCCCTTTTTTTAGCTCTTTGATGTCGCTGGGCACTTGTGATTTATTTTAGGCAGGGCTGTGTCTAAAAATCTCAAGCACATAATGTCTCCGGAAGGAAATCTGGTGTGACACGTCTGTGACATAACACATCTTGAAGTGTCACTTACTGTAGTCCCTTACCGTGCAGCACACCTGGATGTTCGGTGTGTTAGTGAGATGACTTTCATCTCATAAACATTGCATTCTTTGTCTAAAATACATCTATCTTCTGACGGTTAAAGGACCCTCGTCATATGGTAACAATCTTTTCTCAAGCTGTTCACATGCCACCAAAGTCATATTCATCCTAAACTGTCTTTGAAATATTAAGAGTGTGGGCGGCTTCCCGAGCTAAACGTTCCCCTAAAATGGAAAAATGCCACACGACCTCCTTTTCAAGGTAATTAGTCTTTTCTATTTATTTGCATAACAGACAACCAGGTCCATGGCAAATTTTATGTTTTATACATCAGACTCCCCATTTTGTCTCATGGACGTGGGCTCCGGCGGTTTAGATTGAGTGCAGGACCCATGCCCAGAAACGCCTGTAGGACCCCTGGGTGTTACTCCACAATAGTGCCCTTAATGTCAACCAGTGAAACCGGCTCTTAAGTGGAATGGCTTCTTTTTGTTCTTAAGCTGAATTAGTTTTTATGTTGAACTGAAAAGAGAACCATTTCAAGTGTTATAGTGATTGTTCTGGTTTTGTGGGGTGATGTATGGAGTGAGGCTTCAGTGTGTGGCAGAGCCTTAATTTATGTGCCCTGTCTGCTGGTAACAATGTGAGCTTGAAAGATTTCCATCCTTCGTTTTCCCTTCCAGGGTCTGGGTTTAAAGATTAGGAGTAATATTCATCTGGGTGTTGTAGCAAAACTTTCTTTCTTGTTTTCTTTCTTGCTGACTTGCTTTCTTCTGTCCAACTGTCTTTCTGTCTACAGATCATCTGTTTATTTCTCTGCTTGTGTGTCTTTTTCTGACTGTCCTTAATATGTCATTCTTTTTTCAGTCTTTCCGTTCTTCCCTCGCTCTTTCTTTGTTCAACTTCCTTCCTTCCTTCCTTCCTTCCTTCCCTTCCTTCCTTCCTTCCTTCCTTCCTTCCTTCCTTCCTTCCTTCCTTCCTTCCTTCTTTCAGTTTGTCTTTCTTTTTGTCTGTCTGTCCATCCATCCTCCCATCCCTACATTTTTTTCTTTCTGTCCATCCTTCTTTTTGTCCATCTATCCACCCGTCTGTGCATTTTTTCATCTTTCAGTCTGTATTTTCTTTTTGCCTTTCTTTGTCTGTCCATCTTTTATTGATCTTTTTCTCCTCTGAATGTACAGTTCTTCATCTTCCTATGTTTAATCCAATAGTTTATAGTTGTGGTTTAGCGACCGATGCCACTCGACATCTGGTTGTGAGGACGCTGGCCATGGAAATGTCAGTATTGAGCAGGACAGCATGGCCCAGGGGATTGTGGGATGCTGAATATCTCCCCTCAAATTTAGCCTGTTTAAATGAGTCATAGAGGATATCATTGGGAGATTTAGCCCCAGTAAAACCCATAGAGCAGACACAGGAGCACTACAGGTGCTCAGGAGTCCAGACAGACACTTTAGGGCTTTCTTCATCTATGTAAAATGAAAGTCCTGAAAGTTCTCATCTCAACTCCAGCTGATGGTTAGGTGTAAACGTATGTTTCCGTACATTAGTCTCCAGTGATCTAATTTGGCCTGATTCTTGGCACGACGAGTGAAAGGCAAAATATATTTGCTTTTGTTGGAATGTATGTTATGCTGCCGTTATATTTAAGGTTTGCAGTACAGCACTGTATGTATGTGCTGCCAAAACAGAGTCCCGGGATTTGAATCTGGGACTTTTTTAAGGTCAAACTGTGGCGATGTAGAGAAGCTTGGCAGCTAGGCATTATCAGGTCAATGCTTGATTTAAGAGGAAACTGTTGGGCCTGGAGTTTTACCTTACCTATTTGTGCACCAGCGGAAACATTTTCAGTCTCTAAATTACACAAATTTAACGCTTAAATGTAATCTTATCAAATCTCAAATATCTATTTTCCTACTGGATATCATAACATTCTTTCTTTCTTTAGACGTTCAGGTTTTCTGAAACAAGAACTATATCCCTTGTTTTCCATGCTGTGGATTTTTACTGGCGTTGTTTTAGGGAGACAGATTGAAGAGATCTATACTGATCCGAATTTTTTTTGGTTGAGTTGAGTTTGGCTCATTCAGCCTGGACAGACCACAGTTTTCAAGGTAGGAAAAGAGAAACATTTCCAAGCGGTAACTGAGTATTTATGGAGCAACCGTTTCCCTTAATGTATCCTTAATGTAGTGAAGACATTGTATCTTTAGGCAAGGACCTTTTTGGGTAATTTCTTGAGTCTCTTTAACCATGCAACTCGCATGGACGATGGTGGTCCGAATCGGGAAGAGAGTGTTGAGTTACTCCATTACTCCGTTACATGTCTGTCAACATTGTTGGAATAAAAGCGAGCGATCCAAAATAGTGCCAACAGTGAGGATATGGATCTTGTTATATAGCAGATCAATTACTTCTCTTTCTCTGTCATTCACTCACACACACAAAGTAGCTCATTTTGTTTAAAGGGGTCATATAACGGTACATGCACTTTTACAAGTTGATTGTACTAAAATGTGTGTTGTCAGTGCCTGTACACAACCATCATATACTGATAAAAATCCATCCAGTGTTTTTGTTTTAATCTCCTTGTATGTTAATTTCCCCTGCCTCAAATTGAGCCGTTCGTTTTTGTGACGTAGATAAAACGGACGCCCCTCCCATGATTGTTGATTGACAGCAACGTTTCAACAGACCCGCCCTCGCTCGTGAGCGAGCTGTCAATCATAGTCTGTAATTGTTTACACTGGAGCAAAATGGAGTCTAAGCGATTGTGGTGTTCTGTTCTTGGGTGTAATAACGAACATAGCAGTCATTTTGATGTTCCTAAATCCGAACCGCTTATTGTGTTATTGTGTTATTAAAAACGGTGTATGCACAGAACAGAGGGGCGGAGTCAGCAAAGCTCATTATCATTTAAAGGCATATGCATGCTGAAAACAGAGCTGTTTTTGAGCAGGTAAAATTAGTGTTTTCTTAAAATACTAATGAGAATTTTTAATAAAAGTATATTACAAAGTTTTTATTTAGACCCTAAAGAATCATATTAACTTGTACAAAAATGGCATTATATGACCCTTTTAATATCAGATCCACAATAGCTTCACATCACTGTTGTTAACTGAAACATGCCACGCCAGTTATTCCCTCAAGCATGGCAGAGCAATATCAGATTTCCTCTTTTGGGAAATTATTCCGATCGGTCCAGTTTGTCATCAGCAATCTGTAAAGATGGAAAACCGGCCGTTAGACTGGACAGAGGTCAGGTGCCCAAATCTGGGCAGTGTTACTCAAGACATTTAGCAGCCGGCTTTAAGTTATAACTCTACCTGACAGCTTTATCCTATGGGCCTCTTTCACTTTTTCCCCTCCACATCTCTCTTTTGCTCCACATACAGTGTTCATTTGTCTCTTTTTGTCTGTCAGGGAATTTCAGGTGTGATGGTTTCTTTGGCACAGCATTTCTGCTGCTCCTTTTAATCAGTTCTTCCACTCCTCCTCTCTCCGGCCTCCTTCATCCATTATTCCTTCGAGTGAGAATGAGTCAGGCAGCTGTTTCAGTGGTGGAGAATAAGGCTTTGAGATCTGTGTGAAGGTGAGAAATGACTAAATGTTGTGCCTAGTTAATTCCCAGAGGGACTATCCTCTTTAAACGGAACCCTGCTCAGGGAGAGTGGTCAGTTTCTTTAGCCACAGGGAGTGTCTATCTTGTTCTCTCTCTCTCTTTTTTTTCTCCCGTTATTTCTTTTTCACACATGAGGATACCATGACGGTTGATTAGGACTGAAAAGAACTGAGCGTGACCATGGGTTGTTTTTTTTTGTTTTTCAGAGGTAACCTTAGAGCTAAAGTATTCCACGAAAAAGAGATCCTGTCTGCTTCAGTGCTTCATCAGTGTAGATCTGATTTGATTTCAAAGAGTTTTTATGGTGATTTACAATTCCTGTTGCCTATACTGTGAAGCTGTGGTTCTCAACCTATTTTGCTTTAGGATATTGATTTTACACTTTAACAATGGAGAGAAAGTGGCAACCCAACACAGTATCAAAATTGGTTATTTTACTAAACTAACAATAATGTTAGTTAAAGATCAGCCAATGTTTCACTACTCTGAAATTGTACCCGCTTAATTGGTGTTCGATGAAAGATCTGGGTCAGGCCACATCTTCTGCCAAATCAGTAAGCAGATTACAACAGCTTTTAGCTTCAAACCCTGTTTTCATAATGTCTACCTGATCAACAGATTGCTTTGAAAGCTGAATGTTGAACGGAGTTTAACATGCCTGTTACGTTTGAACCATTGCTAGACATGTTTGAACCATTGCTAGACACATGTGAGGTTTCTGTAATGAAATACACATGCTAGTTTTTGACCTTGCAGTCGTGCATCACGTGAAGCATCTTACTAAATGATTTGACATGCAAGTCACAGTCTCTTATATTAAGCAGATTTCTGCTGCTTGAATCCAGCTGGTGACAGATACATTTAGATGGTTAGCGATGAACCCCATGGAAAAGAATGACAGGCTGGTCACTAACATATTTTATACTTTGACTTAGCTTAACCAGCAAGGCTTCTTGGTCAACCAGCTTCACCAACTAAGTTGAACACGATGGCTATGCTGGTCCACCAGTCACACTCAAATCAGCACTAGTAAACTTATACATATGGATAGTGAAGGATCTCATTGGATGTTAAGAACATTTTACATCTTAGACTAATCTGTTCAACACGTCAAATCAAGAGGTTTTTGAGTGCCTTCTTTTATAATTGTAGATTTCATAAATCCATGATCGCTAAAATGTAGATCCATCTGACCCATTGGATGTTGACAAACCGTTCTGTTCAATCAAACTAAGGACATTTTCCATTAGTTTTCCATTGGCAACATCGCGTAATTGGAAAATGTGCATTATTAACAACAATGATCTCATTCCAGCATGCTCTTTACGCATCTGGTCTATTGGTTAATTTGTTTTCTCTGGGATATTTGAGAAAATTCTTTTAATTGCTACCCTTAAACCTCCAACTTTTAACTGTTGTTCCTCAGCTAAACTGAGCGAGGGCTTGAGAAACGCATGTTAAACAGAAAGGGAACAGGGGACGGGGTGAGGGGGGACTTGAGGGCCCCTCTCCTGTTTCTCCAGAGAGGGTCTCTCTTGGCAGACATGTGTAAATATCTTAACATGTCTGTTTTATCAATCTGAGGCTCTCCTCACGCGAGGCGCTGATTGGAGACCCAAGGCCATCTGTCAAGCCTGGATTTCAACAATTGGATTTTGTAAACAAGTCCGCTGGGTGCTAAACTCTCCCAAACGTCAGGTACTGGTACATACGCAGAGATCTGTTGCTTAAACATTGCAAAGAAATTAGAATTAATCAAGAAAAATGATAGTTTAACTCCAGAAATCGATGCCCCGGGGTTTGGGTTTGATTTAGGGTTAAGTGTTTCACCTCTTGGGTCGGCAAATGGCAAGAGATAGCAGCTAAGCTCTTTCCTGCTGATCGAATTACAATCACAGTTTCAAGGTCAAAGGTTAGAGGTCAGAAAGTGAGCGCAGGAATGCAAAACTATGCCAAAAGAGTCAGTTTAACTTGAACGAATCACAGTACCTTGCCACAAATCAGTACCAAAGACCTTTTTTCTGCTAAAAACCTTTCAGTCATTCAGTTAGCATGACAGAAGTGTTTTTGGGTCATAAGATGCCATTCATAAATGACTCCCTGCTGCTAACATGTCTTTAAACATGGCTGATCCTAATAAGGACCATTCTTTCAGCACAACTGAATCCAATCAGCTAAAGTGCGACGTGGAGGGGAGGCCAAACAGTTTTGGCTGGGCTCACAATCTCTTTTGCTCAGTATAACTAAGAACGGCAGAGGAAACTCAAGCCTGGCCTGAAATTAATCTGTTTTTGTTGCTTGTTTATGAAGGCGTTCATGTGCAGATGGCAGTCTGGAAGCGGTCTCTGTTTTGAAACCTAAGATTTGAGTAGTGGATTGACATTGCTGTCTTGTTTCTTTAATGTGCAGCGCTCATCTCTTTTTTTCATCCTCAGTATGGCATCATTGTCTTCCCATAGCGAAGGTTTTGCTCTTTGAGCAGGACCCATGAATCTTGGACGCGTCTTATACAGAACAGTGTCGGGCTCAGCTGTCATAACTTTGTGACTAATGTAAACTGGAATGCCGCAGCTGAGCCATAAGCGAGTGGAGTGGAGAAAAAACAAAAACAGAACAAAGTAAAAATTAAACAAACAGATGTAGAGAGAGACAGAGAGCATGTGAATTCCGGCATCATCGGGCAGTCCCTGAAAATGAATCAAAACGTTTATGGCCCACATGAAATGATTTAATTTAATTAATGTGGAAGGTCATAAAAGGGTTCCTTGATGTCTACAGTGCTACTCTGAATGCATTTCAGCCTTTTAGCATAGAAAGAATGTGTTACTGCTGGTTTTCACATTATGTACTGTGAGAATGTTAGCTAAAGAAACAAAAAAGCAAAATCGTTCGGGCTTCGAGAGCCATGGTACCCCAAATACTGAGATGTAGGAAATTACTTATTACAACACTTGAATACCTGATTATAATTGGTCAGTCACATTATTCTGCTGGTCAATTTTTTTATTTGTTTGTATAGTAATGATGTCAGGGTTTGTGCAGGTGACCGAAGACGAGGACACAGAAGCTTCAATATAAGAGATTTAATGACAAAATAAAACTTTCAAAAATGAAACAAGAACAAAACTCCAGGACTTTCAAGGCTCACACACAACCATACATAGACGACAATCGACAAACACTGGGAGAAAACACAGGGCTTAAATACACATGGAATGATTGAATAATTAACAGAACACAGGTGATGAAACTGAACACAAACGAGGAGCGGGAAAACTTAACAGGGCTAAACCAAAACCCACAAAGACAGGGGAAACCAAGATCACAAAAACAGAACTCAAACACATTGAATAGTTACAGTACCTCCCCCCTCCCTGAAGGCGCGATCTCGCGCCGTATAACATCCAAAGGGGTGGGAGGGTGGGCGCCCTGGAGGCTGACGAGGGCATAGTGCAGGTCCAGGAAGCCTCCAGGGCGGAGCAGGCTGTGGGCGTGGCCATGGCGGAGCAGGCTGTGGGCGTGGCCACGACGGTGCAGGCTGTGGGCGTGGCCACGACGGTGCAGGCTGTGGGCGTGGCCAGGGCGGAGCAGGCTGTGGGCGTGGCCAGGGCGGAGCAGGCTGTGGGCGTGGCCAGGGCGGAGCAGGCTGTGGGCGAGGCCAGGGCGGAGCAGACTGTGGGCGTGGCCAGGGCGGAGCAGACTGTGGGCGTGGCCAGGGCGGAGCAGGCTGTGGGCGTGGCCAGGGCGGAGCAGGCTGTGGGCGTGACCATGGCGGTGAGACCCCTTCGGGTGGCCATGGCGGTGAGACCCCTTCGGGCGGCCATGGCGGTGAGACCCCTTCGGGCGGCCATGGCGGTGAGACCCCTTCGGGCGGCCATGGCGGTGAGACCCCTTCGGGCGGCCATGGCGGTGAGACCCCTTCGGGCGGCCACGGCGGTGAGACCCCTTCGGGCGGCCACGGCGGTGAGACCCCTTCGGGCGGCCACGGCGGTGAGACCCCTTCGGGCGGCCACGGCGGTGAGACCCCTTCGGGCGGCCACGGCGGTGAGACCCCTTCGGGCGGCCACGGCGGTGAGACCCCTTCGGGCGGCCACGGCGGTGAGACCCCTTCAGGTGGCCGTGGGTCCTTCGGCCTATGGCCCCCCCCCAAAAAATTAATGGGGAGAGTGACTGGAAAAGGGACAGGCTCTGGGACAGGCTGGGCAGACGTGACGTGACAGACGTGGACCAGTGGTGAGGGCTCGGCAGGGCTGGACGGGACCAGCGGTGAGGGCTCGGCAGGGCTGGACGGGACCAGCGGTGAGGGCTCGGCAGGGCTGGACGGGACCAGCGGGGAAGAAGTCTCTGGCAGGACGGTCTCTGGCAGGACGGTCTCTGGCTGGACGGTCTCTGGCTGGACGGTCTCTGGCTGGACGGTCTCTGGCTGGACGGTCTCTGGCTGGACGGTCTCTGGCTGGACGGTCTCTGGCTGGACGGTCTCTGGCGGGACGGTCTCTGGCGGGACGGTCTCTGGCGGGACGGTCTCTGGCGGGACGGTCTCTGGCGGGACGGTCTCTGGCGGGACGGTCTCTGGCGGGACGGTCTCTGGCGGGACGGTCTCTGGCGGGACGGTCTCTGGCTGGAGCGGTGAAGGCTTGACTGGGCTGGTGGTCATGACATGCCATGGGAGGAAGCTCTCCAGGCATCGGGAGAGTGCCTCTCTCCAGTCTAGGCCGGAGATGTCTGGGAGCTCCCTCGGGTCCACGGTCTTCACCCCCAGCCGATAACATGCCATGATGGCCCTGTCGTCCAGAGGGCTGGAGGCAGCCAGAGGAACAAACCTCCAGGTGAATGTGAAGAGATCGCGGCTATCCAAAGCCAGTGCCGCGATCTGCCCGGCGAGCTCCCAGCTCATTTTGTTTGGTCGATTGTTCTGTCAGGGTTTGTGCAGGTGACCGAAGCAAAACCCAAACCCACAAAGACAGGGGAAACCAAGATCACAAAAACAGAACTCAAACACATTGAATAGTTACAAATGATCACTAAACTGTAGGAAATCTGTGACATGGTCAGGCATACAAAGCTACAGTATGCTTAATGCTTCTCATATCATTCAGTGGTCATTTTCTTTTCACGTAATACTTTTTAGATTAATAATAACAATTTAAACATCTGCCAGATCGATAGCAACCACGTAGTTTAGAGCGTTTTATAATTTATTACATTTAATAAAACAGCCACAGTGGCATTTTCGATAGGTACAGCTATTTTATATATATTTTGAAGTGAAATTTTTTTTTCTCTTGAACACATGGGATTGAACTAATTATTTTATTTTGTTTTGTTTTTATTTATTTTATTGTATTCTAACTTGAATGAAAACATCTATTGATACACTATAGTAATATATAAACAGCTAGATAAAATAATTGGTCATTGCTATTTAATTTAATTAAATTTCATTTAATACATATTTTTTACAAATATTTAATTTAATATTTTCTTTTTTATTTTATATTTCATATTCCCTTTTCCCCATATATTTCCCATATTCCATTATCCCCATATTCTCCTAACTTTTTATTCATATTCCCTTTTTCACAACATGGATGGAGAGAAATGATACAAATTTCTCAATCTTCAACACAGTTTGAAGTCGACCCAGTCAGCAGCCTCATTGACTATTTGGCTTCTCACCTTGAGACGGGCCTTGACTGCCGACAGCTCAGACATCTTGTGTGAGTGTGACGGGGGCCTGGGAGGAAAATTAAAAAGCATGTGATTGATTAAAACTTCTTTGTTCCTGGAAAGAGCCCTTCTCGGACACATACACAGTCCACTGACTTGTTTTCAAGGAAGACTGAGTGTTCCAGTCACTCCTTTTTCTCATTTTACTGCCTCGGTGAAGGCACCTCATCAGCAGAAACCTGAAGAGCTGTGCTAAGCTGATGTCATTGATTTAGCACTTCGGGTGCTGGCCATGCACTTCTAAAACACATCCTCGATCAGCCTCTCGAGGTAACATGAGGATAGCGTTTGTTGTTTTTTGGGGGTTGTTTGCGTTGGTGTTGTGGTGGTGGGTTTGGACTGAGGTGTTTGCTCGGAAAGCCATTCGAGGGCACATTAACATCATGAAAACAAAGTAACCACAAATTGTCAAATGTAGAGAACCATTATGAATGTTACACTATGGAAATTATGGCTTTAACCAGTCTATATTTTCCATCTATGGCTTTATTGACCACATTACAGGCTGATGTCATACATTCAATCACTCGATTTCAAAGGTCTGCTTTCGATGCCGCCCCATCCACCCTTTAACCTCCAGAATCCCAGTTGAAGGAAGCCAGACGTGTTTGCAGCGCCAGCTGCGGCATGACTTGCGCCATTACCTGTAGCACAAAGCACGGACTTTATTTGTCTCATCAATTTCTCTATTCATGTTCACAGCCTAAACCCTCTGACCCCAGTCTCCACTTCTCTGAGAACACAGGTTTGGGTTTTTTTTTTCACCATGTGAAGGTTATTTCCCCTCCCTCCATGTCAACACCATTACACAAAGGGGAGGCCTGGACATAAGATCAGCAGAAGGGTAAACATACTCGAAACTGCAGACTCTCTGGAAGCCGAAGAGCTAAACAAATAGACTATACTCTTTAACACACCATCCCAGCAGGCCCTGCGTCTGCTCACGTGTCCATCGGTGAGACTAGTGTTCTTGAGTCTGTGTACGTCTTCTTTTATAAGCACTTATTAATCATCATGGGTGAATGAATGTTTATGTGCAGAAAGTCTTGTGATGCATAATACACAAATTAATCTCTTTATCGCTGCACCTATCTTGATGCTGACATCATGCTTGGATAAGCAAGTATGTAAACTGTTTGGAAAAGTACTCGTAGATTCTCTTCCCTCTTGGGAAATTTCTTGCCGTTTTGCCGGTTTATCTGTCCACTATCAGTGCAGTCAGGCTTGGGCATCACTGATGCAGCACATAATGCTGCTGATGCTATCTGTCCATGATAACCTGTCCGGGGGTAACGGTCTCCCAGGGTACGGTTTCAGTCAAACGCTTCAATAATTAATTGCTCTTCTTGAGCCAACGTTGAAACATTCAGGAGGCCATAGATTTTGTGTCTTGGGAATGCAAAGGTGTTTTAAGAAATTGCTATAATGAGCTTTGCCTCCACATCAGTCTGTTTTTTACACTTTGTGAGCGGGTGAGTTCATTGGAAGGCCATGATGATCTAATGCAGATCTGATTCTGTTGTGTATCTCTGTAGAGCTGAGTACATCCAAAATTCTTGTTACTGTAATGTGATTTTGCTTAATGATTTGGACTGGATTAAAGGCAGGTCACCAGAATTTCTAAAACTGGCAGGACATTTGTGTTATGACACTAGCAAGCAAAACAATACCATATTTTCTGAAGATATATTCAGTGTGGGTGAATCTCACAGAACCTTGTCCAGGTCATGTTTTACCTTAAAATGAACTCTTGGCAAGTGTCAAATGTGATAAAAAATCGGCATTAGCGAGTATATGAAACGGCTTAAATCATCAGTTGGCCGGTAACATTTTTATGAATTCTAACAATAGCTGTTTCCATCCAAAGTTATGAATTTATTTTTGCGCAAAATTGGAAGATCACATAAAACATTTGCGAATAAAGCAAATTGAAGTATTGCAGAGAAGCCTTTAAGTAGTACAGCGAAGTTTAAGAAATGTAACAAATTTGGGAATCGATGCAAATCGGTAGAAGATAGAATTGCGAATTGAGAATTTTCGATATGATTAATATTACAAATAATTTGATTTAATTTAATTTAAAAATAATAATTTATATAGAAAAATATTACAATTTATATCTAATGCATTTATCTATAATGAAATGTATTTTGCAGTTAGAGTTTAGAGAGGAAATGTGCTGAATTCTCATGAAAATCATGTTTTCTTGCGATTTCTATGTCACAAAAACAAGCATGTTCCTCATCAAGCCGGTTGCATTAACCTCTCATACATGTGTGCCTTAAACCTTCTTGAGGTGTACAGACCCCATGTGCTGGTGATTAGGTATGAGATTGCACTCCGACCGAGGGTGAAGGGGTCAAGTGTGCTTCAGGATTCATGGCTTAACTGCTGCATTCGTTCTGCTCTCCAGCAACTGATAAATCCAATAGCACTGACCCTCAGCTTGCGCGATTGATTGGAATGTGTCATGCTGCGTGAAACGATCTTCCTTTGTAATGGCATTCAAGAGTACAATCCTTCACATTGACAGATGCATTTAAACATCAACAGGCTCTGTAGGCATCTTGACACCACAGGTATAGGAATGCCACACACATATCAGTTTTGCTTTTACTACAATTTCACATTGCCCCCACTGATAAATTGTGCCAGATTCTTTTTCCTATTGCTCTTATGTTGGTTGATGACCCAGCACATTTCAACCCCTGCGGCGTAAAGAGAGAAATAGTTGTTGAGGTGATGTAAAGGGAACCTTAAGGTCACATTGAAAGGCTGTTCTAGTACTGGAAGATCTCTCCGTAACATTCCAGTGACCTGAAACTCACATTCTGGAAGCCATTACCTAAAATTACCTCAGTATCAAAGGCTTTTCTGTTTTTTTGGTCTCCTGTCTGCTTTTTAGTGCTAACAGCACTTCCCAGCCGGCACAGAAATTATCGCCTTTGGATCATCTCTGCTCATTGCTCGGTTCAGTGATTTGAATCAAGTGCACAAACTCAAACTCAAGTGGTAAGGAACAATGAGGCAGGTTAATGTAATTTGGCTGTAAGAAACAATGGTGCTTTTCCTGTTTTTGAAAGACGATGTGAAATCCATTTCACAACACATTTTACTTTTTGCAAAGTGACGTATTTCCAATTATATATGTAGGTACTAAGAGGCAAAATACACACCTATTAGCGTACAGTAATATTGTGAAATGTTACTAAAATTTTAAATAACATTTTCTATTTTAGTAAATTACGTAATATAATTTATATCTGTGATAGCAAAGCTGAATTCTCAGCACCATTACTTCAGTCTCACATGATCCTTCAGAAATCATTCTAAAATGTTGTTTGCTCAATAAACATTTATTTTGTTTAAAACAGGTGTGGTGCTTTGATTATTGGAAAGTTAAAAAAACAGCATTTGTTTGAAATAAAAACTTTTGTTCACAATATAAATGCTTTTACTGTCAATTTTGATCAATTTATTGTGTCCTTACTGAATACAATTATTAATTTCTTTAAAAAAAGAATGACTTCAAATCATAGTATATAATCATAATAAGCATTATAATTGTTTTTTAACAATATTTACTTTATATTTTGTAGTTTTACTGATTATTGTAATGCCTCTTCAATAGTCAACCTGCACTTTTTCCCCACTTCAAGTTATATTTCTTTGTGAAGTTATGTTATTAAGTTTTTGGTATTCGCAGTTTCAAAAATGCTTTTAAAGCTAACACTCGGTGCTGTTAAAACTTGTTTAGTGAACTTCTCTGCTGCATATTGCATTAATTATTGACATATTTAACATTTTATGACACATGGCCGGACGTTACTTCACAATACATTGAAAAATGTTGAGGTAAATTAAGTTTTTGTTGCATTCAAACATGCAGACAGCATTCTTTGTTTGTTTGTGGTCTTGTGTCTATTATGTTCAGAGACAGTTCCTGTCATTCACTCAAAGCAATGTGGTTTCATTGCCAGCATCCTCACATGGATGTAGTCAAAACAAGTTACTGAAATCATTACCGTCAATCATCTCAGAGACACTGGCCAACACTGACACATAGGCACAGTCCTCAATTTCATATTTACACCCTATCAAGAAATCAAAATTACATGTATTTTTAATCCCTCATTACATGTCACTTATTTTTTATTTTTTTATTTTTTTTGGTGTTTAGTAATCATCTCTGACTCCTTCACGTCTATCCTAGTGGCTTATCCAATCAAAGTGACACTCATTCATAGTAGTAACAGCCTGAGCACTTGGCAAGCTCACATGGAAGAAACCATAATATGCCAAACCCAGAGGAGAACATTTGTGCCGTATAAAACGTCCCTTCACCCACACAAAACACTGTACTTAACACCGATTACATGTTGCTTTTATCCCATAGTCGGAAGCAGCAGATTGTAAAATAATTTGTATGTTTTTAGTGAAGATTCACGTCTACTCTGAATCTACTTATGTGTGAAATTGGATATAAAAAAGACCATTGTGGACTAAGACAAGTTTAATATAGTCTTAAAAGATACATTAGCCTTGCCTTCTCTTTCATGTAGGCTACTCTGTGGGTATGGAAAAGCTGTTTGTTGTTGTTTGTAAGTACGCTTACATTTATCTCAAACATGGCAGTGTTGATTCTAAAAATCCAACAAATATTCAGTCAGAAAACATTTAGCTTAAAAGTAAGCATGAAAACCTCTGTTAGCATCTGTTTTAGGGTGTGTTCATACTTGGCAGGTTTGGTTCGATTTGGTGATGGCACAAGATGCACTGTACGCAAGCACATTTACCCAAGCACACAGTTTTGCATGTTCGGTAAGTTCTGTCACAAAATACACTTCATAAAAGCTGTTTTTTGTTTTGTATCTTTAGGTTTGATGTTAAAAATGAGCGAACCATGACTAAATGTATCATTTTCTTTTTGGTCCGGACCAAAAGAGTCAAGAGAACCGAACTACAAATGTGATCACACCTTGAGGTTTTTAGGCAAGTAAAGCTTTGACACAGTAATCTCAAACATATTGAGCCATGTTGGCATGTTTTGTGAATATTTTTTATAGCAGCAAACTATGAAATTCTGATATTTATTATGCTCTTGTAATTCTGAGTTATGAGGAAAACTGACGTCTGGACACATTGTTTCTTCTGTTTTATGATACTTTTTTGTATGGCAACAAACTTTGACAGTTTGCCATTCAGGTAATGCGTCTTTGCCTCTGAAGTTTATTATGTTCGCAACACATGAGCTCAGGGTTTCCGCATTGTTAAATTGATATTTGTTGGGAGCCAAATGTAATGTCAGCTATATTAACTGCATTACAACAATGATTTTGCCATCTGTGCTGTTTGCTCTTACAGAACAGCAGCTGTTCTTTGCTGCCAGGGGAAAATATGAAAAAAAAGGGGAAGCCCATTGCATTATGAGATAGTGTAACCTACCGGTTATTAAAAATAGATGTTGGAGAAGATATAAGTGCAAAGTTAATGTTTTCTCAGTATGGTTAGAGCACTGAAGAAACTTAAAGGAAAGCCTTCGTGCTGCAAATGAAGCCAGTATCGCATTAGCAAAGCTTCCGTTCTCTCTCCACCAACAATAGACACCTTTTCCTGGTTTATTACAGAATTTCCTCCATGGTCACAGACTTCATTTTTTCCCTTCTTCAAGGTTTGTCAGCCACAGGCTTTTCTTAATTACTGGTTCCTTATGTGTTGCTGTAAAGAAGTCCATTTCCACACTAAATGGGGGAATTCTCCTAGTGGTACTTTTTTGAAGAGATGGGTGTTTACATGTTGGAGTAAGCACTATAACTGGACATCCCAGGTTCAATTCCCAGTTGTAATTTAATGTTTAACATTTTTAATTTAACATTATTATGTGTGATTTTCTTGTTAAAAGATAAAGCCATCTTATTTTTGGGGAAACAACTATGGTCAGTTAAAGGAGTAGTTCACTTAAAAATGAAAAATCTGTCATCATTTACTCACTCTCAAGTTGTTTCTAACCTGTTTGAATTTCTTTCCTCTGCTGAGCACAGGAGATATTTTGAAGAATGTCGGTAACCAAACAGTTGATGGACCCCATTGACTCCCATAGTATTTTTCCCTTCTATGGAAGTCAATGGGGTCCATCAACTGTCTGGTTACCGACATTGTTCAAAATATCTTCCTTTTTGTTTAGCAGAAGAAAGAAATTCATACAGGTTTGAAACAACTTGAGGGTGAGTAAATGATGACAGAATTTATTTTTTAAGTGAACTATTAATTTAATAATCAACACATCGAGAGAAAACTCAGGCTGTTTTCAGGGGCATTGTCTGATTCTGCTTATGTTGACCTGGAATGAGGTATACGTGTGTGTATATATTTTGTCGGACAGACAGGAAGAGAGAGGTGGTAGAAGAGGTAGAGATATACTTTGCTGAGACGGAAACGGGAGAATGTCGCCTGGCGGCCCCACATTCCTCCAGGAATCTCACAATCGCACTCCACAGGTCCTGGTAAAACACGCAAGAGTGATAAGTGAAACTCTGACACACATGGGTTGTGGCTCACACACATAACAACTGGGTGAAGAAACTGGCACTGTTGTACTCAGACTGTGCTGCCCTCAAACTTCTTGCTTGTGCCAACACGACAAAACGCTTAACTATTCTGTAGTCGTGTATGATCGGTGTTCGAAATCACTTCCAATATATACCCAGTATACTCTGAAAAAAGAAAAAACTTTTCGCTCTGGAATTTCTCAAATAATTGCAAAGAATCATCAAGTAACAAGTGGGTTTAACTTAGCAATATTCTTTAATAAATGTTATAAACACAATGACAATGCCAAACCTGTAAAGTTGTTCGCTCCAAGTTGTTCGAGTGACGTTTGTAGGGTTGGTTTCTTTTTTTGGTATTTTGCAAAACTGCACCATGGATTTGTTTATTGTTCCATGAGAGAATGATGAATAACTTGTGATTCTGTCTCGGATAAGGAGAGGTCAGAGAGTTGCTTGGCCAAGGCTACATTTGAGCTAAAACAAACTTGCTGTGTTGATCTGTTTATACCTTGACTGTTCATCTACAACACTAAGGTTGCTGGGTTGATAACGAACTGGGCCTGGCAAGAATATTGTGCCTCATTATGAGAGAATTATTCCCATAGTGCATTGTGGAAAATATTTGGTGGAACACCAACAATTAAATATAAATTTGTGAAGAAAACGTAAGCCATTATTTGATAGAAATCTTGTCCTTTTGCCCATATGTATATTCAAATATACTGCATGAAGACACATGAAGACAAATGTATTGGTTCTAATGTGTCATATGACCGATTGCATTTAAATTTAATTTGAATACCCAAAAATGCATATGCAGATATAAGAACAACAGCAGTTTAAGATTTTCATTTAATAATGTCTTATTAACTAAGAGTGTATTTTGTGTGTTCAACAGGTAATTCTGCAACTTGGCTTTAGCAAAGCAACTAGCATGGTATTTGCAGAAGAAGCCTCTATAATGTTATTAGCTAATCTAAAATCCTGATTTGTTTGATAGTTGTATTTGATTGCAGACACTATTTCTGGGCTGAGCCGTGTTGATATGTGCAAAAGACTGTATTGAGAAAAAATGTGGTAGTAAATGTCTGTGTGCATGTGTTTAGAGAGAGGAGATGGCTGGGGTATTAACTAACCTCATGCACATAGAGGCCATTGTGCGCTCTGGATTTGGTGGCTAACCCAATATGACGGCCTGGTTTAGAATAGGCCTGCAGGGAACCAAGTGTTTAAGGTAGAAATTTACAAGGCTGTGTTGTTTCTTCATCCTATGCTAGCCCGTCTCTCTGGAGAGAGATGTTGAAGCCACCCCTCCACACCCCCTAGTCTCCATAAACGTCAGTCTCCTCAATCTCACATCTTCTGCAGTAAATGTAAAAGTTGTGAAGTTCACAGAAGTTGGCAGCTATTTCCTCAACATTGTTTTATTTGACTGTAGCGAGACGTGCGAACCATCTGAAAGAGTCATTCGGAGTTAAAATATTGTCGAGATATATCGTTTCGGGCGTTTGATATTGAGATCAATGAATTAGTGGAATGTGCTCACATTTGTTGTCTTCAAAGGGATGGCAGATGTGTGTCCCTCCCACACACACACACACACTCTGACATCTCTGGGAAATTAGTTAAACATGCATGCTTATTGTCACCTTGCTCCAGAGGTCACAGGTCAGACCCTGTAACCGGTTGGTATGAAACTTGCATATTCCATTTCAGAAAGCTATGGGGTTCTTTGTGACTCCTTGCTTAAAATTAGTATTCTTTGCACATGTGTACAGCGCTGATTTACCAGTGGAAATGCGATTAATTGGAAAGACGCTTCCATTAGCCTGCAATAAGATGTATATGCATATTTTTTAGATGTTAGTGTTACTTAAGGGTGTGCATTTTTTGACTTGATCATTAAACACCTTTATTCATAAAAATGAGTCAATGTAATTGGTATCATGAGCAATTAACTTTTAATTAATACTTGGAACTATAAAGCATGTATTAAAATAATAATATTAAAATACATCATGTATTATATGTATTATATAGTTTAATGTTAATTTAATTTTATAAACATGCACAACACTTCAAGTATAAATTAACAATAGTTGATGTATTATGGACAAACATGAATTAACAAAGAACAATATTTATAAATCAACATTAATGTAGATTTATAAATGCTGTTAAAAATTCAGTCACTGGTTTGTGATACGTATCTATGAATTAGCTAATGTTTGCAAATAGAACCTTATTGTAAAGTGTTCTCAAATAATTCATTCAAATTTCTAATCATAATATGTTGCAAAGTGAATGCAGCTCCTCACAAGTCAGAACTATATTTCGCTCAAGCTGAAGAAAGAACATTAGTGTGTCTTATCACGAGTTCTCTCGCTCACACACTTTTTCTCTGCCTTTTTTCTCACACCCAGTGCTGAGCTGAGCTGAACATGACCCTGCAATAGACTGCCAGCTAAGCTTGATTATAGGATCTCTGTCTTTTATCTGGGGACTCCGTAGGAAAAAGAGAAATGGCAGGAGTCAGAGAGAGAATGTATAGAAGTAATGTCCTTGTAGAGGTCAGGCAATTTTCAAAGAGCCGGTGTTTCAGAGAGCTGGTTTCTGAATTACAACATGACAGGCAGCAGGGCTTTATTTGGGAATGGACAACAAGAGAGTTTCATCCTGAATCTGAAGAGAAATATAGAATAGCTTGATTATGGATGAAACAATTCAAGTGGAATTCATGGACGTGAGGTAAATATCTAGACACGATGCACGGACATGCTGACCATCACACACAGAAACTCCCACATGGTCATCCTAGGCTGGAAATACGTGCTTCTTGGGAGTCAATGAAGGGGCAGACGGAACACTCAATTCCGGGTGTTTTCCTGGGACAGGAAAAGAGGTTCACAGAATGTACAGAGCAGAGACTCTTGGAAGGAAGCATCTATTTGAAACATGCTGCTTTGTTTTCTGCTTTTAAGCAAAATATTAAGGAGATGCAGAGCTGTTTCCATTCACAGTAGCTTTGTTTTCATAGACGGCAGTTTTTGGAACAATACCATGCATGAGATTGAGAAACAATTCTTATCAATCTGTTTTCTTGGCCTATATAGTGTTTGGCCTGTGAGTGCAGATGCTGGGCTTAAAGACTAATAATACATTTTTACAACTATTTATTTTGTTTTGCAGCAATATTAAAGAAATATGAAACAAAAGCAGTATGTCATTGGATTTGAGCACTTGGTAATTTAAAGGATTTGGTGCATTTATCTTGGAACGCAGAGGGAGCACACACACACACACACACACACACACACACACACACACACACACACACACACACACACACACACACACACACACACACACACACACACAACACACACACACACACAATTTAATAATGTATATATGTATGATATGTGTGTACTGTATGGGATATGTATAAAATAAGAAACAGCTATTTTCATTATATTATATATTCATAATAATGAGCTTCAATTCGAGATTAATTATTTTCTCTCTTTAAAAAAAAGATTTTTTTTAGGGGGGGGGATTTTGGGGGGAACTCTTTCATCCAAATGCTCATAAGGTATGTTTCCATCCACACGTTTTTATCCACATTAAGTGATATCGAATGAAAAATACCTTATGGAAACAGTAAAATTCGATTGAACGCACAGGTTTTTATCCGCTTTAAAGCCGTTTGATGGAAACACACTTTCACCAGCTTTATTCGCATGAGGTTTTTTACCGAACTTCAGATAATTCGATTGACAAGTGGATGGAAACATGACTATAGTAATGCACACCTCCAGACAGCCCCCCTAAATACTGAAGCATTGCATTTAAAGGTCCAACTGATCTGTTCAGAGCCCACCCTGAAACCAAAATCCACTTTATGGAGCTTTGATCGGCTAATCACCTTCCTGCTAGCCGTTTGACCGCACATATCATGTGACGATGAGAGCTTTGCACCCTGACTACAAGTCTTTTATTTAGCTGGCAGTTCAGAGGCCCAGAGGCACCGTGATTTAAAGATAATCTCATCCTCCTCGGCTTATATTGGCACACAGAACAGCTCTACTCTCTCTCATTTTTCCAAAACATATTCCTTAACTCCTTATTTGCATCCCATGTGTGGGAATGTGTGTGAGAGAGTGTCAATCCATGCGCATCTCCTACCTCAATAACACATAATCTCCTGTGTATGTCAGTGACGGATCTATAGGAACGAGTTCAGTTAAACCGTGCTGTGGGGAACCAGCAGGTGCGAGAAACGAACATCCACCCAGTATGGGTCCCGTCCCGGGAGGTGACTGCACTGGGGGTCCGTGTTATGTCTACAGGGTTTGATGTGATGGCTGGCTCTGTTTGCAGTGTTGTAACAGATGTGTTTTGTTATAATGGGACTCATAAAGCAACAGTTTTGGGAAAGGATTAATTCTGAGGTAATTTAGTTCTGCTCTCTGTCAGGGCCGTCGCCAGAACATATAGAATGGGGGGGCATTTCATTTTCATGGGGCACACTTTTTATGATCTACAAAACAGACAGTCACAAAAACAATAACATCCCCTATTTAGTCTAATATTGTCACGTTTTGATGTATTGAGTTCTGTTTTGTATCTTGTCTTCCCCTGTCTTGTGTGATTTTTGGTTTAGTCCTGTTAAGTTTTCCCGCTCCTCGTTTGTCCAATTTTCTGCACCTGTTTTCAGTTAATTATCTTGTTTGGTTCAGTTCATTTAAGCCCTGTGTTTTCCCTCAGTGTTTGTCGATCGTCGTCGATGTATGGTTGTGTTTCTTGAAGTCCTGGAATGTTTTCTCTTTTGGTTTTTGATAGTTAAGTTAATGAATAAAGCATCTTCATTGAGCTCATTCTGTCCTCGTCTTCAGTAACCTGCACAGCAACCCTGACAGAACGATCGACCTTAAAAAAAAAAAAGATGGAGAGCTGGAAGCAGGCCTTCGTGGGAACCCGGATGGCCATATTTCGCGGGACCCGTGGAGGTCGTAGTAGGGGATGTGATCGAGTTCTGGTGGTCCCGAGTCCAGTATGGCCTGAGCCCATCGCAAGCCCGCCAACGCCTGAGCCCATCACCTGCACGCCAACGCCTGAGCCCATCACCTGCACGCCAACGCCTGAGCCCATCACCTGCACGCCAACGCCTGAGCCCATCACCTGCACGCCAACGGCTGAGCCCATCACCTGCACGCTAACGCCAGAGCCCATCGTCTGCCCGCCAGAGTCTGCACACCGCATCAGCCCTGCCACCAGATCTGTCCCTGGACTTCCCCAGCTGATATCCAGTTTGACTGATCCCCCGCTGATATCAGTGCGGTTAGCCCAAAGGATGGCTGCCGAGGCTGGGGTTCACGTCAGCCACATCCAACCAGAGCCTGAGCCCGTCGCTTGCCCGCCAGAGCCTGAGCCCGTCGCCTGCCCGCCAGAGCCTGAGCCCGTCGCCTGCCCGCCAGAGCCTGAGCCCGTCGCCTGCCCGCCAGAGCCTGAGCCCGTCGCCTGCCCGCCAGAGCCTGAGCCCAGCCCCAAACTCCCTGAAATGCTGGTTCCGTCCAGTTCCGAGTTCCCTGATGTGCTGGCCCCGTCCAGTTCCGAGTCCCATGATGTGCTGGCCCCGTCCAGTTCCGAGTCCCATGATGCGCCAGAGCCAGAGCCCGTTGACCCAGCGCCAGAGCCAGAGCCCGTTGACCCAGCGCCAGAGCCAGAGCCCGTTGACCCAGCGCCAGAGCCAGAGCCCGTTGACCCAGCGCCAGAGCCAGAGCCCGTTGACCCAGCGCCAGAGCCAGAGCCCGTTGACCCAGCGCCAGAGCCAGAGCCCGTTGACCCAGCGCCAGAGCCAGAGCCCGTTGACCCAGCGCCAGAGCCAGAGCCCGTTGACCCAGCGCCAGAGCCCGTTGACCCAGACCCAGAGCCCGTTGACCCAGCGCCCGTTGATGTTAAGTCAGTTCCCGATCCTGAGCCTGTCCTCCCCAAGAAAATTTTGGGGGGGCGCTATACGCCTTCGCCGTGGCCGGCCAAAGATCCTTGGAGGCCTGAAAAAATAACACCGCCATGGCCACCCGAAGGGTCCTCACCGCCGTGGCCACCCGAAGGGTCTTCACCGCCGTGGCCACCTGAAGGGTCTTCACCGCCGTGGCCACCTGAAGGGTCTTCACCGCCGTGGCCACCTGAAGGGTCTTCACCGCCGTGGCCACGCCCACAGCCTGCACCGCCGTGGCCACGCCCACAGCCTGCTCCGCCGTGGCCACGCCCACAGCCTGCTCCGCCGTGGCCACGCCCACAGCCTGCTCCGCCGTGGCCACACCCACAGCCTGCTCCGCCGTGGCCACGCCCACAGCCTGCTCCGCCGTGGCCACGTCCACAGCCTGCTCCGCCGTGGCCACGCCCACAGCATGCTCCGCCCTGGAGGCTTCCCGGACCTGCACCATGCCCTCGTCAGCCTCCAGGGCGCCCACCCTCCCACCCCTTTGGATGTTATACGGCGCGAGGACGCGCCTTCGGGGAGGGGGGAGGTACTGTCACGTTTTGATGTATTGAGTTCTGTTTTGTATCTTGTCTTCCCCTGTCTTGTGTGATTTTTGGTTTAGTCCTGTTAAGTTTTCCCGCTCCTCGTTTGTCCAATTTTCTGCACCTGTTTTCAGTTAATTATCTTGTTTGGTTCAGTTCATTTAAGCCCTGTGTTTTCCCTCAGTGTTTGTCGATCGTCGTCGATGTATGGTTGTGTTTCTTGAAGTCCTGGAATGTTTTCTCTTTTGGTTTTTGATAGTTAAGTTAATGAATAAAGCATCTTCATTGAGCTCATTCTGTCCTCGTCTTCAGTAACCTGCACAGCAACCCTGACAAATATAACTGAAATAGACCAAATTCTATATTTAAACAACACCAAAACACAAAATATTATGTTTCTGATCATAGGCGGAGGGTGAACCAAAACCACGAGGATATGCGCTTTCCCTTTAAAAACATTTACTAGCTATATGCAGGATTTGGCATGGCAGCAAGCGCCTATTTTATCATCTTTAAAAAGCGGTTATACAACTTCATCGCGATCTCACAAAGTTCCTAAGCTATCAGTAAAGCTGATACACAATAATGCCTTATTTACATAGCCTAACTGCTTATTATAACGAGAGGATTTGCACGCGCGTAATCCACTCACCGCTCAAAACACCGGAGTTTAGCCAATATTCTTTTATTACGGAGAAAACTGATCCTAGACCAGCATTTGGACAGTTTTTACCTCTAAAAGCAATCGGAAGTATATGGAAGCTTGTTTTCGCCACGGAATTAAAAAAATTAAAAGATAATTGCGACTTTTTATCTCACAATTCTCACATGGATTTCTCTCAATTTCAGAGTTTTTCTCACAATTCTGACTTTATAACACGCAAATGTGACTGTATATCACTCAACTCTGACTTTATAACTTGCCATTTTGATTTTATATCACGCAATTCTGAGAAAAATTACCTTTTTTTACGTGGAAACAGTAGGCTGTTTTTAGCAGGCAAATGAATCAGAAAATTCGACAAGCCCGCTTGCATGTCCAGGGGAAGGTAAGCCTTGCGCAGAGCCACACGCTCCGACTAATTTTCATATTTCTGAAGACAATGTGTTATTTAAAGTTACAGAGATTAGTGCACCTGTGTGCTAAATGCTGCTGTGCTGACGACATTTCGTTATGGAATATGTGGATACGATTTTTTGCTCTCAATAGTAAGTTTGCTCAATGACCATGAGGGGGGCACGTTGTGTCATCTGGGGGGGCACGGCCCCTAATGCCCCCCCTTGGCGACGGCCCTGCTCTCTGTGCAGGAATTCTGGACTGAACCATATGAACTTTCATTTTCAGTGGATAGGACACGGGCAGAACTAACCCTGATGAGAGCACGTTAAGGACTGCTACACGTACTTCAAAATTGAAACAATAGGACTTGTAGCGCCAATTATTCGTGCCTGTCATGTCATACCACAAATATGGCAGTTAAATGCCATGAGGATATTAAAAATCTATAAGGTATTTATTGGTTCAGAGTTGTGGGTGTGATGTACTTAGATGGTATCTTTTGAGTTAATCATAAATGTAAGAAAACAGACAGTGTGAGAGCCTCAAAGGCATCTCTTGTAATTGAGGTCATGATGATGTCATGCTCCTCATCTCTTTTATGAGACACTGACTTTCTACAGCTGGAGAATTTAAGAGCTCTCCTCTCCTCTCCTCTCCTCTCCTCTCCTCTCCTCTCCTCTCCTCTCCTCTCCTCTCCTCTCCTCTCCTCTCCTCCCTCTCCTCTCCTCTCCTCTCCTCTCTCCTCTCCTCTCCTCTCCTCTCCTCTCCTCTCCTCTCCTCCCCTCCCTCCCTCCCCTCCCCTCCCCTGGACAAGACAATCTCCTGAACTCCTAACTGAATGTCAGAATGGGAAAGAAAGGTGATTTAAGCAATTTTGAGCGTGGCATGGTTGTTGGTGCCAGACGGGCCGGTCTGAGTATTTCACAATCTGCTCAGTTACTGGGATTTTCACGCACAACCATTTCTAGGGTTTACAAAGAATGGTGTGAAAAGGGAAAAGCATCCAGTTTGCAGCAGTCCTGTGGGCGAAAATGCCTTGTTGATGCTAGAGGTCAGAGGAGACTGATTCAAGCTGATAGAAGAGCAACTTTGACTGAAATAACCACTCGTTACAACCGAGGTATGCAGCAAAGCATTTGTGAAGCCACAACACGCACAACCTTGAGGCGGATGGGCTACAACAGCAGAAGACCCCACCGGGTACCACTCATCTCCACTACAAATAGGAAAAAGAGGCTACAATTTGCAAGAGCTCACCAAAATTGGACAGTTGAAGACTGGAAAAATGTTGCCTGGTCTGATGAGTCTCGATTTCTGTTGAGACATTCAGACGGTAGAGTCCGAATTTGGCGTAAACAGAATGAGAACATGGATCCATCATACCTTGTTACCACTGTGCAGGCTGGTGGTGGTGGTGTTATGGTGTGGGGGATGTTTTCTTGGCACACTTTAGGCCCCTTAGTGCCAATTGGGCATCGTTTTGCCACAGACTACCTGAGCATTTGCTGAAACATGAGTTTCAGCCCATTTCAATCCCTTTATGGCCACCAAGTACCCATCCTCTGATGGCTACTTCCAGCAGGATAATGCACCATGTCACAAAGCTCGAATCATTTCAAATTGGTTTCTTGAACATGACAATGAGTTCACTGTACTAAAATGGCCCCCACAGTCACCAGATCTCAACCCAATAGAGCATCTTTGGGATGTGGTGGAACGAGAGCTTTGTGCCCTGGATGTGCATCCCACAAATCTCCATCAACTGTAAGATGCTATCCTATCAATATGGGCCAACATTTCTAAAGAATGCTTTCAGCACCTTGTTGAATCAATGCCACGTAGAATTAAGGCAGTTCTGATGGCGAAAGGGTGTCAAACACAGTATTAGTATGGTGTTCCTAATAATCCTTTAGGTGAGTGTAAATATACATTTATGAAAAATAATATATTAATAATTTTTATGAATATAACAGAGGTGAAAAGTTGTAGCAGTAAAATTTGTATGTATATGGTATACATGTATATGTGTGTTTGTGAAAATAATTACTTATTTATTATATATTATATGATTATATAGGCTATATGTGGATTTATCATATGCGTTAAAAAATGAAACATCTGTAATGGATAGAAATGCATTCAATTCTTTGCGGTTGTTTTGGCGTTTGCTTTAAACACATTTGTTTGGTAATAAGAGTTGGCAGTCGAGGCATCATTTTGTGGTTTGGTCCTCAGGGGACGCTTATGTTAAACACTGGTCAGATAAAAGCTTCCTCTCTGGTCCTGATTTCTAATAATCATTAGCATAGAGAGAAGACCATCTGAACAAAAACAAATCAGAGGGCTTCAAAAGGCATCATTTTTGAGAATTACGCCATTTATTTATCTTCCTAATATGCAGACACCACTTGGATTAGTCCGCTTTAAGGTTGAGCGATCCTGCGAGGACAAGGTCTTGATTTAACGCTCCCTCGGACGTTTTCCGCACCCGCGCGCACATACAAACACACGTGCGCTTGTGCATGCGTTACTCATCTCTCTCGCTCTGCTCTCGGCCCGACTCTCTACGTCCCAGCTGGAGCCTCATGACCTTTGACCTGTACGCTATCTTGCGCTCAGCCGGCGTGTTTTTCTTGGCCATTCCCAGTGCGTTAGGTAGCCAAAAGTGAAGAAAATAGAGTGCAATTGGGACCAAGCTGGTGTGTGCTGTCTGGAGGATGTTTGTGTTTGTGTGTGTGTGTGTGTGTGTGTGTGTGTGTGTGTGTGTGTGTGTGTGTGTGTGTGTGTGTGTGTGTGTGTGTGTGTGTGTGTGTGTGTGTGTGTGTGTGTGTGTGTGTGTGTGCGTCTTTGGCTGCGAGTGCTTTTTATGATATGTGTGTACGTCTTGTAAGTTTTGTTATGGATGCATATGGGTGTGCAGGAAGTGCTGTACCACTCTGATAATTTATGACCCGTTTTCCACAAGGGAGAGACTTAATTATGTGCTGAGCATGTGGTGTAAACCATCGTGGTTTGCTTTGATCGCGTCCGTCCATGTCCAGTGACTGTGACTATAGGCTGCTTCCTAGACTAGCGAGGTTGTAACGCTTACATCTGGGCAGCTGGGATTTGCTGACAGCTTTATTTCGGTTTTTGTGCCCCTGCTAAGCTCCTCGGAAATCTTTTCTCAACAACAACAGGGCACCCCTGGGGTAACAGGTGCATTACAAGTATGAATTCTTCCCCCAAACCCCCCTTTAGAGCATATCAGAGGCGCATGTGTGAGGAGGTGGGGATTGATCGGTGAGCATGTGTGCTTTTTGGGGGTGCGGAGGGGGGATGGGGGATGGGGGGGTCTAAATGCTCAGATCTAATTATAATTTATAGCCACAGAGAAAATGAGTTCAATTACTCTATAAAATCGACTGAGTGTAGAGAGAGAGAGAGAGAGAGAGAGAGAGAGAGAGAGAGATAGAGAGAGAGAGAGAGAGAGAGAGAGGAGAGAGAGAGAGGAGAGAGAGAGAGAGAGAGAGAGAGAGAGAGAGAGAGAGAGAGAGAGAGAGAGAGAGAGAGAGAGAGAGAGAGAGAGAGAGAGAGAGAGAGAGAGAGAGAGAGGAGAGATTTTTACTGCTCAAAGATTGTTCGTTCATGGCTCAGGGGATTTAATTCAGTTTTCAGTATTAGAGGTTTCTCCTGAAAAATAGCCATGAATCAATCAATAGATAACATACCGTAAACGCCCGTTCGAACCAAGAACAATAATTATAGAGATTACTATAACAATATTAGCATCCACACCAGCAAACAATATTGGTCTGTTTATTCTAAGTTCTCACTGCAGTTTTCTTGTCTGCTGCTTTAAATGCTCAAGCTCTTTAAAAATAGAATGACTTCTGGTTTTTAACCACTTTCAGAATTTTTTTTTCCAGCTGATGAATGATTCCAATGCTATTGTTTCTAGTTATAGTTATAGTTGTGGTTCTATTTAGAATGATTTTTATTATCGTTAGTCCTTGTTGTGAATGGGCATTAAGAGTATAGCTATAACATTGTTTATAGCATTAGGGATTATATTGGTGAAATTTTTTAAAGGTCCAATATATAGGCTGATATATTTAAGCCAAAAAATAACCAAATGATCAACTTTTTTTCTATTTGCCTGACTTGTTTAAAAACAAAACAAAACATAAAATAATTTTAGAATTAAAAAAAGTAAATTAAAATGTGTGTATGTATATGTATGTATTAATATATATATATATATATATATATATATATATATATATATATATATATATATATATATATATATATATATATATATATTTATTTTTTTTTTTACTATTGTGATCTCAGTATGAGAAGACATGTGAGATTGCTGAGGGCTGTTTCTGAGAAAATTCTTGGGACTAAAGTGAAACTCTCCATTTACTCTCCATTTAATCTCATTTCTGTCACTGAGAAACAACTGAGACATTAGAATTCTAATTTGTTGTTTTTCTTCAATCCTATGGGCACCCTTGACCTGCTTGGAATGCGGTCTGAATAAACTGCGGCTGGTTTTCTCTCTCCGTACCATCTCTGATTCCATAACTCCTTTCTGGTACAAGATAAGTTCAAATAAATAATGCCTTGCTTGTTCCACAATCAGCGCAATACGTTAAAACACAGACCTTCAGTAGTCTCAAAAGGGATGTCTTATTGTTTGAAACTGTTTCAAGAGATCTCCCATCTCTTTATCTGTCTCTCCTTTTCTCTTTGCTCCCCAAACAGTCTTTCCTCCATTAATTCACGTCCTCCAGTTAATGTTCCCCGGGGTACTGATCGTTGATTCATATTCACACAGCTCCTTTGGGACCCGGACTGGGATTTTAACCCTTTACATCATGTGTTATTATATATTATGATCAATAAGCTTGGTTCCCCTTTATAAGTCCAGAATAAACAAACAGCGCTTCTATTTCCACACCCACACAGGTCTTGATCGGTCAATGCAGTGTAAATCAGGTTTAGGGAACTATACTGCTCCTTTACAAAAACAAAATCCAGTTATTGTTCGACTGAGAGCAATATGTCACTTTAACCTTGGATTTTAGCGGCTTACACAGTTGTCAGCTATCAATTGGCCAGCATTTATTGTGATTTCTGTGGTCATAAAAGTGCGTGAGTCACCTTCTACAATCTGCTGCATGTGTTCACCACGGCCTAATTCAATATGGCTTCCATTAGTCAGATTGGAGGGGTTCTGCTCAAGTGTTTTTCAAGGCCTTAACACTAAGCAGAACTCTCAAGGGAGGTGCTTTTTCTCTCCCTCCCTCCCATTTTAGCCTTCTAATCACCCTTTTTCTTCTATTTTACCCCCTTATGTCTTTCTCTTTTTCTTTCCTCCATTTTCTAATTTGCATTGTATAAGTGAATCTTGAGCAGCATTTTTGCCTGTGACCTTTCTCTCAACCTTGTTAAAGCATGGATTCATTCACACAATTTGACTTCCTTCGCTATACAACGAACAAAAGAAACACAAAATGCTATGACATATTGAAATTTGGGCTATATATATATAGAACATTTAATGATATGCTAGCAATGATGGATCAACATTGGATCAAACATTGGAACAAAAATGGATCAACATTGTGAATATAAGGATTGTTAGAGGTGCTTTAGAGGGGATAAGTTCGTTTAATTCCCATGAACATATTCAGTCTGTCAGTGTTAGTGAATCAGTTCAATAAATAATTTGCATAATCACTCGGAAATGTTCACCAAAGGCTCCAAATGGCATTTTGAAAAATAACAGCATTTTGTAACAGTATGTTTTTATATAATAAAATATTAAATAAACATGTAAAAAATACAAATATGGAGATACATATTGCAATTTATTTTCCTGTGTTGTTATATTGGTACACATAAATTAATATTTATAACGTTTTCAACAAAAAATAGATCATATTATATCATATTATATATTGTGTGATATTATATTTTTGGAATATCATTTTTTTGGGGTCTGACATTTTTTTACTTCGCTATCTTGCTCAACCCTACATTGTTTAAAGTACATTATAATGACATTATATTTTATATGCAATTTTTATATTTATATTATTTCTGAATTATTCATTATTATTTCATTAAGATGTTATGTGCAGTAGGTCCCTATGTTGTAAGCTCACATCAAAGGGCATTTCGCAAAAGCAGAGCTTTGGTTGTGAAATGAGTTTCATATCAAGACTTATTAAAGTAATTTCTGTCCCAGTCAAGGAGCAGAGAAACAACCCGCAATGCCTGGAAAACTTTTAGACACACTTGCAACTTAATGAGCAGCCCTTGAACTGACCTCACAGGTTATAGTAGGTGGTCCCATGACTTCTAGAAACTTGAAGTTGTATTGATGTAGTAGAAAACCAAGAGGAATTCCAGGAATGAAGTGGGTATGAATCTCAAAAGTCGGTCGGTAGACATTTTTCTTTTCTGTGGTGATACTATGGGAACAAGGTCAAGGGATGTGGTTTTAAATGATTTCCATCTTTCATGGGCTTCAGTCATGGGGTGGTGATAAGACTTGAGTCATTAGCTACATGAGAAAGGAAAACGATGTAGAACTGACCTGCTCGCTCCATACTTCGGTCTGCGTTCCCTGTGTTCGGGTAATTGATTTCAGGCCTCAGATGTTTTTTTGTTTTTTTCTTATGGAGCTTAAATTTGTCCTTTTTTTCTACATTCTGTCACATGTAGATAGGGAAAAGTTATTGTTAGCATTATTGTTTAACTTTCTCAGGGACTATCCTGTATGTTACTATGTTTTCATTTGTTTCTGAAAAACACTTGGCACTGAACATTCTGAAACATTTCTAGATCATGTTTAATTGACTGATCCCAGTGATTTGAATCTTTGCAGTCAGTTCACGAAAATGTTCAATGAATCATGCAGTGGCCCTTTCTTCAGGTTTATCACCAGTGTTTTTTTGTTTGTTTGTTTTTTGCTGTTGAATCATTCACTCAGCTGATTTAAAAAAAAAAATGTTTGACTGAAACAAAAGGTATTATCCTTTATTAATTTATTTGTCCCTATATGATCTTGAGACTGCAGAAAGAGTGTTAAGCATCATTTAGCATCAAAATAAATGTATATGTTTCCCTTCCATTCTTCAAACTTTAGGCACTGACTGTTAGCAAGCTATAGAAAAATGCCACAAAAATATCATAAATAATACTTTCAATTACACCTTTGTTACATTTTTGCCCATTTGTAATTTGTTTGCCTTGTTTTGAACAAGACTGACTCTCAAACTGACCAAACATCATGTCTCTTGTTCAGACAGATGACTCATTCGCTAAAAAGATTCATTATGTATTCAAGAAAAGTTAAAAAAATATATACAATATACACTGTGATTATTCTTCACAGAAAAGCACATTATATTGAAATCCATGCTCTGATCAGATGCTTTAGCATTTTTCACTGTCATTGTGTTCTCATAATTCTCTCTAATGAATGTGAGTTGCCCGGTCCCTCTTTTCAGTTTTCATTTGCAATGCTCGAATGAAACTATAATCTCATGACCTCCCTGACTCATAGGTACCCTGCTTAGAGTTCAGCACCTCTGAACTCACATGGCACTGAAATGGGTTCGATGTTTCACCCCAAACTTAGCTAGCAAGTGGGAGTTTGTATTACAAACTCACACTTGCTTTCTAAGTTTGGGATATGGAGATGAAGCCAACACGTTACAGCTATCCACAGTTTAATGAGGTCAGGCAGTGCCCCTGACCCTCTGACTAAAGCAAGTGACATCATACCTCAGGATATCCCTCTTCCTAATTGAATTTATTTGCTCCTATGAAAAGATATGAGCGGAGGCCACAGAAGTTTGTGCATGTGTTTTATTTAAAAATAACAGGTGGTCTCTCATTGTCTGGCTATGTGGCATGTGTCACAGTCCAAATGAACAGCTCATTTTAGATGTAGTGAAAGGATTGCGTTTGCAGCTTAGCAGCCAGAGGTCAGGGGTCGACCTGGCAGATGACAAAGAACTGGACGACATCTTTCTGACCTATGACCTTGACCCTTAAAAGGTTCACGGGCCATGACCAGAGGCAGTGTCTGTACCTCTGCAGGGTGAGTATGTAAAGTTAGGGTTAGTTAAGTCAGTTCAACATGACAGGATATGTCAGCTGATCAAATTAGAAACAGATTTGTAATAAAAAAACGTTTTACTTCATAACCTTTAATCAATATAAACACTACTTTTCAAAAGTTTGGGGTCAGTAAGTTTTTTTTTCTGTGTGTTTTGGAAAGAAATCTTTTATTTTCACCAAAACTGCATTTATTTTATATCAAAAATATAGTACAAACAGTAGTGTTGTGAAATATTCTTATAATTTAAAATAATTTAATTGTACTATATTTTGTAATGTGAAATGTTTATTCCCGTGATGCAAAGCTGAATTTTTAGCATCATTACTTCAGTGTGAATGATCCTTCAGAAATCATTCTAATATGGTGATTTGCTTCATATTGCTGATCACATTGCGGAAGTAAACCGGGTTGCAGAAAGCAATTCACATTGACTTAGTATATAGTGGACAGTTACAAAAGATAACAACAGTGTGATAATAGAATTCAGCTTTGTGACATCCAATCCATTTTCATGTTTGAGGACATATGCTGAATCATGTCTGATCAACTGTTTGTCAGCTGTGGTTGAAACTTGTGACAGGAAAAGCAGGACTCTGCTGTAATCAATGCCAAATGTGACTGTCAGTGTATTTCCTCTCACAAAGTGGCTTTATGCTTCATGAATACTTGAATGTAATTTGTAAATCATCATGATTTACCCTGTGGCAGAAATTGTTTATAGCAATGACAAATCCTGCTTTTTATAGTCTGGGTGTCTGGAACCTCAAATTCACCAACGCCACGGTCTTGGTTTTGTTTATAATCACTTTTTAAAGAGATAGTTCACAAAAAAATAAAAGCTATCATCTATTAACCCTCATGAGGTTCCAACCCTGTATTAATTTTGTTTTGTGGTACACCTAAAAAGTGAGACATTTGAAAAATGTTTTAGCATGTTTTGTCCATAAAATGGCAGCCAGTGGGTGTCCAATGTTATTTGTTCATTGACTTTCATTGTATGAATAAAATGGTTGAAACATTTTTCAAAATAACTTAGTTTGTGTGTTCAACAGATTAAGAAAAGGAAGTCATACAGATTTGAAATGAGAGTGAGTAAATGATGACAGAATTTATAGTTTGATGTGAACTATCTCTTTAAGAAGAATCAACCCAGAGTTATGGTCCAGAAAATAATGCACTTTCTCCATACATTCCTGCAAATAAAGGCCAAAAAGTCTTACATATACTGTAATGCTACAAAAAACTGACATACACATAAACTTTTTTCATTTATTCTCTTGGTGTTCAGAATGATTTACCTGAGGCCTGCATACCTTAATAACTCAATAAGCTTAAAGACTCCTGGTGCTCTGTGCGTTTAAGTTCAAGTGATACCGTATGGAGAACAGGTCCATGTTTTGTGGGAGAGCACAGTTTGTCTGCCCATGTTTATGGGGCTTTGACAGCTCATGCTTATCCACTGAACTCCCCCAGACCGGAGAGGATGTTGAGTTATAGCTCCGCCCCTTTTCTTAAACCCCTTCCCTTCCACTCTTACTCAGCCCATCCTCCCCCATCCAAAAGAGCTGTTGTGCAATATATGACTAAGATACCGCTGTCACCGTGGCGACTGCATTGAAAGGCATTGTAGGTTATATATTTAGGGTCAGTTTATGCTGCACTAATGTTGTTTGGGTTTCGGGCGGCCTTGTAATCAAGACCACACCATCCGAGAGGAGACGGAGAGTGGGGAAGTTAGGATGATGATGCTATGTTTCTTCCCTTCTTTCCTTCCTTCTCCCTTGTTTTTCCCCTCCATCCTCGTTCCCTTTTCCTTAGGGCTGGGATCACTTAGTTAAGAGTGTTGAGATGTAAGGTTTGTGCCATGCAAGGTCAGGGGTCGGGGGACGTATTGGAAGGAGAACAGCATTCTTCTAGTTTCTGGCCTGTACTTTGTCAGCATCACTGAGGTAATATCAATAAATCAATGGGCTTGTACTCATATTATGGGCAGGAAACGGTTATAAACTACTGTGGGCTTCAAGTATAAGCAATGTTTTCATTGAACTTTGTTTTTTTTATCCCAGTAAAACATGTTCCTACTGTAGATCAACATTCATACTTTAATCAAGACATTTGATTGTTTAAATATAGATACATTGCTTGTTAGCTTAGTTTAGTGAAGCCACCGTTGACTGTTTGGTTGTTGGGTCAGTGTTCAACATACGCTATTGTTCAAAGTTTGGGTCAGTAAGATTATTGAATGGTTTTGGTTAATCAAATAAAATACAGTAAAAAATATATTGTGAAATATTATTATGATTTAAATAACCGTTTTCTATTTTAATATATTGTAAAATTTTATTTATTCCTGTGATGGCAAAGTTGAATTTTCAGCATCATTATGCTAATATGCTGATTTAGTGCCCAAGAATCATTTCTTCTTGTTATCAATGTTGAAAAACGTTGTGCTGCTTAATATTTTTGTGGAAACAATTCTATAAAAAAAATAAGGGTTTCTTTAACGAATAGAAAGTTCCAAAGAAAAGTATTTCTTTGAAATACAATATAAACCTTTTGTAACATTATACGTGTCTGATTAATTTATAATTATCAATTTGATCAATGTAATGTGTCCTTGCTGATTAAAAGTACCAATTTTAAAAAAGAAAAAAAGTACAAAAGTACATTTCTAAGAACTTAGCACTTGTTTTTAAAATACTACATGTGCTAAAAGAAGTCTTGCTTGTCCTAGACACTCTTATTTGTCATTGACCCTGTTATAAAATATTCCCCTTATGTTATCCCTTTACAATATAAGAAATGTTTTACTTGTGATTACATGCTCCTCTCTTGAATAAGTGGTAATGACATTCTGGATTTGTTTTTAGAAGTGCTATAATCAGTGTGCCTGTATATATAAGTTTGCATGCTGTCCCAGGCCAGAACCGATGAGGAAACCCTAGCCAGATCTGGGAGAGCTCTTGCCTCTCTCACATTCATTAGAGGCCTAGCGGGATGCTAATCAGCCTACATTTAACGGGATTGGTCCCCAGGCTCCATCAGAACAATCACATGAATCCACTTTGCCTGGGATAGGAAGGATGATGTGCTCGGGTGCATTTTACATTGTTAACAATTCATACAAAAGACAAGTGAGCATATAAGAGGAAAAATCAAGCGTTTTCTTCCCATGCATTCTGTCTTCGCCAGAAAGTTGGAAGTAGGCTGAAAATGTCATGATTCTGCCTTAGTATTCTTGATTTTCCTTGTCGTGAGGCAGGATCATGACAGAATCATGTTTTGTGTACAAGCGCATGGCCAATTGTTTGGCCATGTGCTTGTGGTGTCTCGTTATGTTACCCCGCCCCCTTGTTATCCTCGTCTTGTGATTATTGTCTAGTCAGTTTCACCTGTCCTTGTCATTAATGTTCCCTTTATAATCCCTGTGTATTTGCTGTCCTGGGCCGGTTCATTGTTTAACACTGTTTGACGTTGTGACCTACTCTGTGTCAATCAGCCATAAGTTACTTGTTGGAAGTCTGTTCAAAGAAGTGTTTGTTTGTTCCTGTCTTAGTAGTTAGTCTGAATATTAGTCTAGTCTTGTCCTGCCTTGTTTTGCCCCATCGTGGGTTTTGTTTTCTGTTTTTGTCCTTTAAATAAACCCTGTGAGAATCTATTGCTGTCTGCCATTGGGTTCATCCTTCAGCACCATAACAGAATGAACCGGCCAATACAGAACCCAGCAGACAGTATGTCCTCGCCCGTCATGTGCCAGCCGGACCCAAAGGATTGGTGGTACCAGGCCATCGCTGATGCAAAGAGGGGCAGACTCCCGATTCCCGCTCAGGGACAGCGATCAGTAAGGGAGTATGCCCGGGTCGCGAATGAAAGGAGGTTTTTCTTACCGGAGTCCCTCCTAAACCGCTACCTAGTCGCAGGTCTAAACTCTCCTCCACCCCTGGCTGAACGGGAGGAGCTGGTGACCCGTCCGTTCACGGAAATGGTGGATCGTTTATCGCGGAGAGAGTCACAGATACCCACGAGCTTACCATCCGCCAAGCTGCCCGTGATCCCGGAGGGTCTTATGATAGGTGTTGTGACACTTGGGGACCAGGCCCACGCCGCTTCAGTTCCTGAGACATCATCTCCGCCCACGAGTCTCTGCGGCAAACGAGGAAGACGTGTCTCGTGGGAGTCCGCTTCGGAGTCCTCCGCTACGGAGTCTACACTGTCTGAGACTGCCCTTCCTGCACCAGTAACTGTCCCCGTGGAGGTTCCCCAACCACTCACCAGTCCGCCAACGGCGTCTGCACCTCGACCTAGGAAGAAGAGGAGGAAGGGAGCTTCTTGTCCTTCATCCCAGCTTGTCCCAGAGCCCGCTCCAGCAAGCGCCGTCCATGAGCCCGCTCCAGCAAGCGCCGTCCATGAGCCCGCTCCAGCAAGCGCCGTCCATGAGCCCGCTCCAGCAAGCGCCGTCCATGAGCCCGCTCCAGCAAGCGCCGTCCATGAGCCCGCTCCAGCCAGCGCCGTCCATGAGCCCGCTCCAGCAAGCGCCGTCCATGAGCCCGCTCCAGCAAGCGCCGTCCATGAGCCCGCTCCAGCAAGCGCCGTCCATGAGCCCGCTCCAGCAAGCGCCGTCCATGAGCCCGCTCCAGCAAGCGCCGTCCATGAGCCCGCTCCAGCAAGCGCCGTCCATGAGCCCGCTCCAGCAAGCGCCGTCCATGAGCCCGCTCCAGCAAGCGCCGTCCATGAGCCCGCTCCAGCAAGCGCCGTCCATGAGCCCGCTCCAGCAAGCGCCGTCCATGAGCCCGCTCCAGCAAGCGCCGTCCATGAGCCCGCTCCAGCAAGCGCCGTCCATGCCCGTCCATGCCAGCTTGTCCTCGGCCCGCTCCAGCAAGCGCCGTCCCAGGATCTGCAGAGAGAGTTGCGGCCGATCTAGCCGCTAAAGATGTCCTGCAAGCTGTTTCGGCGCGTCAGGAGATACCTGTCATCATAGCGGCCAAGACCCTGTCAGAATACCTGTCCCGTCTAGTCAAGATCCTTGAACCCCCTGTCTATCCTGTCTTGTCCTCGGCACCCACGCCTGTCACTGTGAGCGCAGCACCCACGCCTGTCACTGTGAGCGCAGCACCCACGCCTGTCACTGTGAGCGAAGCACCCACGCCTGTCACAGAGAGCGACGCACCCTCGCCAGCCGCTGTGAGCGCAGCACCCACGCCTGTCACTGTGAGCGCAGCACCCACGCCTGTCACTGTGAGCGCAGCACCCACGCCTGTCACTGTGAGCGCAGCACCCACGCCTGTCACTGTGAGCGCAGCACCCACGCCTGTCACTGTGAGCGCAGCACCCACGCCTGTCACTGTGAGCGCAGCACCCACGCCTGTCACTGTGAGCGCAGCACCCACGCCTGTCACTGTGAGCGCAGCACCCACGCCTGTCACTGTGAGCGCAGCACCCACGCCTGTCACTGTGAGCGCAGCACCCACGCCTGTCACTGTGAGCGCAGCACCCACGCCTGTCACTGTGAGCGCAGCACCCACGCCTGTCACTGTGAGCGCAGCACCCACGCCTGTCACTGTGAGCGCAGCACCCACGCCTGTCACTGTGAGCGCAGCACCCACGCCTGTCACTGTGAGCGCAGCACCCACGCCTGTCACTGTGAGCGCAGCACCCACGCCTGTCACTGTGAGCGCAGCACCCACGCCTGTCACTGTGAGCGCAGCACCCACGCCTGTCACTGTGAGCGCAGCACCCACGCCTGTCACTGTGAGCGCAGCACCCACGCCTGTCACTGTGAGCGAAGCACCCACGCCTGTCACAGAGAGCGACGCACCCTCGCCAGCCGCTGTGAGCGCAGCACACACGCCTGTCACCGAGAGCGCAGCACACACGCCTGCCGCTAAGAGCGCAGCACCCAGTCCTGTTCCTTCGCCTGCCATGTCCCCCGTCATGAGTCCCGTTTCCCCATCCTCTGTGTCCTCTATGTCTGAGTCTGTTGTCGCTGCCTGCCACCAATGCAGTACCCCAGTCTGTTTTCCCGGTCGCCACTAATTCCCGGACTGTTTCCCCTTTCGTCCCTGTCTCCACCAGCCCCCGGACTGTTTCCCCGTTTGTCCCTGTCTCCACTAGTCCCCGGACTGTTTCCCCGTTTGTTCCTGTCACCAATAGTTCCCGGACTGTTTTCCCTGTCTCCCCTAAGCCCCGGACTGTTTCGCCGAAATCCTCTCCTCGTGTGTGTCCGTCAAAACCTGCCCAGAGTCCTCGTCCTCAGCCCTCATCCCGTGGACCCAAGACCCCCAGTCCTCCCATCCACCCTGGACCTCCCCCCATGAACTCTGTGTTTCCTCCACCCCCCTTGCCTTGTATGTTGTATTTGATGTTTCACCCCAACCCTGTTATTGTTTTTTCGTGTTTGCCATTATTAGTGTTTTCCATGTTTTGCTGGATCTTGTCTTTGTCACAGTCTGTCATGTCCCGTGTTTAATGTCCCCTTGAGGAGCGTCTGGTAGCCGCTCCTTAAGGTGGGGGTTCTGTCATGATTCTGCCTTAGTATTCTTGATTTTCCTAGTCGTGAGGCAGGATCATGACAGAATCATGTTTTGTGTACAAGCGCATGGCCAATTGTTTGGCCATGTGCTTGTGGTGTCTCGTTATGTTACCCCCGCCCCCTTGTTATCCTCGTCTTGTGATTATTGTCTAGTCAGTTTCACCTGTCCTTGTCATTAATGTTCCCTTTATAATACCTGTGTATTTGCTGTCCTGGGCCGGTTCATTGTTTAACACTGTTTAACTCTGTTTGACGTTGTGACCTACTCTGTGTCAATCAGCCGTAAGTTACTTGTTGGAAGTCTGTTCAAAGAAGTGTTTGTTTGTTCCTGTCTTAGTAGTTAGTCTGAATATTAGTCTAGTCTTGTCCTGCCTTGTTTTGCCCCATCGTCGGTTTTGTTTTCTGTTTTTGTCCTTTAAATAAACCCTGTGAGAATCTATTGCTGTCTGCCATTGGGTTCATCCTTCAGCACCATAACAGAAAATATTTTCTAAAAGGGTATTGTGATGTAGTCTTCTAAACAGAGCACATGACCATTTCCAAACCTCAGTTGCCAAAGTAGAGGAATGAATTATGTATAACATGTTTGTGCTTTTCTCGTCTGTGTACATACTTCTGCCATGAAATACAAATTGGAAGCAACCAACATGAATTGCATACACTTCAAAAACATACACAAGACCCAGGCCAGATCCCACAAACTTTTAAAAAGGAAAATTAGACTCTTGTGACATCTTGCAAAAGCTGTAGGGAAGAAAAACATCCAAACTGTACCCTTCCTTCATTGTAAAACCTCTAAAATACAGCCTTTTATATTCTCTGTAGTGATGCATAGCTCTGGGCCTCGAAGCAAGATGCTCTTGCCCATAAATTTTCTTAAAGGTGCAGTGTGTTACACAAACAGCACTGAGTGCAGTTCGCCAGTGCGGTTTGCATTTGTTGAAACATAGACCCATTGAGAAAGAGAAGTGGTTGGAATCTGTCTGATCTCATCTGTTGCCAGTTTAGAGAACGTTCTGGATTGTCCCCGGTCCATCACTGTTCTACTTAACTACAGTTCTCATCATAGAAGAAATGCAACGAGTAACCAAACTGTTGGTGTAAAATTAAAAACTTGTAGTTCCATATTTTAGTATTATTAAAATTTTACCCGAACTGTCCCATAAAAACCTGGATTAAAGAACAGCTACAGGTTTGCTCCAAAATAATCACCTCGCTTTCACCACTTCTTATAATAGACCTCATATTTTAGCAGTGGCATATGAGTGCCAGACCAACTTCCTCTTTGAACTGCCATTTGCCAAAGTGTGGGAAGTTCTGGTTCCGTCTGTCATTCATAACACCATATGCCAGTTAAAGGCTCACATTAATATGTAAGACTGATGGAGGTTAGTCTGGTTTTAATTTCTCTGTGTGGAGGTTAATGATATATTAAATAGGAAGTTTTTATTATTATAATTTTTTTCATATATATATATATATATATATATATATATATATATATATATATATATATATATATACACACACTGTATATATATACTATATATATATATATTATATACTGTATATATATATATATATATATAGTATATATATACAGTGTGTTATATATATATATATATAATATATATATTATATATATATATATTAATATATATATATATATATATATGAAAAAAATTTATAATAATAAAAACTTCCTATTTAATATATATTAACCTCCACACAGAGAAATTAAAACCAGACTAACCTCCATCAGTCTTACATATTAATGTGAGCCTTTAACTGGCATATGGTGTTATGAATGACAGACGGAACCAGAACTTCCCACACTTTGGCAAATGGCATTTTCAAAGAGGAAGTTGGTCTGGCACTCATATGCCACTGCTAAAAATGAGGTCTTAATATTATATATATATATATATATATAATATATTATATATATATATATATATATATAAATATATATATATATATAATTTATATATATATATATATATATATATATATATATGACAATTGAGTGGTCTGGTACTATCTGGCCTTCATAACACCATATGTCAATTAAGGGATTATAATAATTAATAAGACTTGTGATGGTTAGTCTGGTTTTACATTCTTTCTGTGATGGTTAATCATATGTTGAATATGAAATGTTAGGGATTTGATTTATGAGCTGTATTGATCTTGATCTATTATTCATGTTGCCAAGGGAACTGACTATTTAAAATATTTAAATTACCAAACCAATCCATATTTACAGAGTCCAGACCCTCCCCTGGAGGGGGAAAAAAGACTTGTTAGATATCTTGAATCATTACGTTTTGTAAATATATTTAAATATTGATCTAAAGATCAATAATGTCTAAAACTGTAAATTCTGCAAAGTAGTAGATTTTTTTGTAGACTGTTTGACTTCTTCTTTAGAAGAAGATTTTTAAGTATTTTTCCACTGTTTTTGTCTATACATTGAAAGTCAATCAGCCCAATGTTATTGTGGACCCCATTGATTGTCATTGACCCCTCACTGTTTTGTTGGCTGAACTATCAATTTAAATAAATAAATTGCTGTGCCTCACAAATGTTCAAATTCAATACAGAGACCCTCAAATGTTAGCCTAGAAATCTAGACGCACCCTAGCGGCAGCAAATTTCATTTTGCAGGCAGTGTCGTCTAGCAACTCTCCGTTGGTTTGCGAGCTGGAAAAACAAAACTCTAGTCTGGCCAATCACATCGTGTATAGAGTCGGTGGGCGGGCTTAACATAATGACGGCAGAGTTCCGACAGTTCCCTGCTACTTGACAACAAAGAAGATGGCGGATGCTGCTGGCGAACAGCGGTATTTCAAATCGGCTTTGGCCTCGACTCTGGAAGACTTCGAGTTAAGCTTTTCTTTGAGAAAAGAACAAAGAACGGCATTGAAATCCGTCGCTCCGACTACGTCACCTTCTTCGTTGCTCTGGTTGGTTGTAGCGCTATCCTATTGCGTGCAGAGGGAATTTTGAAAGACAACCGTTTATCCCGCCCCTCGGATTGAGCCCTGCCAATGGTGTGTTCCCAGACCCAACATCTTGATGTGGGGTCTGGCTTGTCAGGCTACTCAAATGTAGTTTTCACTGTCTGGATTCCTAATCCAGATCTAAGCATAGGTCTAGATACACAGGTATTAAAAATCTGACATATACATGAGAGTCCTTGGAAATGATTTCATCTTGAATCAAATAAACTGCCAATCACAACCTCTTTGAAAAGGATCGGCAGAAAGGTCACGGTGAAGGAAAGGACATCTAGCTTAGCTCTCAATTAATCACACCCAAAGCACTGCTACTTATCTTGATATAGACCTGAGACATTGTAGTAGTGGATTTCCTCAGTTTCTTTTACTTATTCTGACCCCTGCGATTTTAAAAGAGGCAGATTCCCTTGGGAACGAAACGAGAAATCTGAGATTAACCAGGTGATCTTGAATTACAGATATCAAGGTCGTGTGCATTAGCGAGAAACTCTATAAGTTTGCTGAGCCATGTAAAAATAACAAAAAATTGTCTGTTGGACAAGCAGTGACCTGTAATAGATCTATTGTCTTATCTGAAATTGTTTGTATGAGCCTGTACTTGGGTCAATGGGTTCATGTGCATTTGAAACGGATGTGTTTAAAAAAAGAAAGAAAAAAGTTCATGTTAAAAATGCAGATAAATTACAGTATCAGCCTCTTGACATTGGATGCTAGCAAAAGATAAACTCACAGATTAATAATTTAGACCACATGTTTGAGACTGTAAGCAATGTAATAACAAACCATTTATTGCACTTGTAAAATTGCAGTGACCCAGGGAAAACCTCAGACAATTTTGTTGTTGTTTGCTCTCTAAAATTCACGGACATTTGTCAGCTTGAAACAACTAAGAAACCACTGGAATTTAGGAAGTGACCATGTACAGTATAATGCAATCACTCATCAGTGTGTTATTATATATATTTACATATTATAGATCGTGTTGAATGCTTGAGAAGTTGTTGAGAGAGTTTGAAAAACAAATCTATCTAAATGTCCCCCTAAATACACACACATTCTGCTGTACATGTTTTGAAGTTTGTCCTTGCCCTGGATGCAATTCTTTAATTTTCTGTGCAGTGGGGCGACATCAGGCCAAAGAACATATTGCACATTAGTTGCTGTGATAAATTCAGTAATGTAAGTCAAGATTAATATAAACAAATTTGGAACTGCTGTTTCATGACTCATGGTTTATTGTGCCAGTTCTTGAGAGGTTTTAGCGGAAAGCATCTACTACACCACATGATCATTCAGTATATGCAACTCTTCAATTACAGTTTTGCTCCTCTAATCAGAGTTCATCTGGTTAGTTATGGCAGTGTTCTTCCTCCTGAGAGGTCTGCAACCCAAGAAAGCCATGAATTACGGCATATGGTGTTAAGTCCTACTTTCCGGGAGCACTTGTCCCAAGAGCAGCTTCGGATAGGGAACGGATGAGTCTCTACGGCAGAGCACGGCTTTATCCAGACAGAATTATTGCAATACTTTTGCACAAATCTCTGATTAAATTGTAGATTTTGGTAAGAGCAGAAAGACTAAGTGGTGTTTGAAAGTTCTAGTTGCTTGTTGTGGGCTGAATGTGTCTTGACACTATTGATCTGCTGTGAAAAGCATGGCGAGTTAGTGATTTGTTTCTTGTGACGTTGAGCAACCCTCAGTGTCAGTCGTTTAATTTATTGATGAATAAGGGATGGAGTGATGCAGATGGGAATTCTGGTCAGGACTGTCAGATTGATTGATGCCAGAATGGCCGATGGATTCTTGCACGTGTGCAGAAATACTAGACAGCTTTACATTTAATTGGCACTGATGAGTGTGCAGAAAATCTTGGCGGCCCACTTTTAGTCTGCGGACTCGCTGACCTTTTTCTGTTTAGAACAAAATGATGTGTTTAGAACAAAATGATAATGAGTAAAAATAAAGAAAACAATGTGCTTGTAATTTTCGCAGCAAAGTTGCATACATATTTTGTGCACTGTCAGAGAGTGTGAAGAACGGATGTGCTGCTTTCATTCCCCTGTCAGTATCAACTCTTTCCCCGCAGAGAAGACCTCCACCCCTCAAGCCCCAAAGGGGGCGAGACGCCTCACCGGGCCCCTTAATGCTTTTCTCACCTGCGACCTGTTTATTAGAGAAGGTTTCTTTCACCCTCCCAACCTCACAAACACACATTCATTGAACCCTCTAGACCTTCATGCCCCATTACCACACACACCTGATCAAATCATCCACAGCTTAAACACAGTCTTGATGTTTGAGTCTTATTGGATGCCTTTTTTCCTTATTCTCTAATGCAGTATAAATGATCAGCTCTAGTCTTCTCTGAAAAAGGGATGGTGTAGAGGTCATGCTCACCAGGTGGGCTAGGCTTGTTTCTATCAGCGGCCTGGGACTAAAGTCTGGCTACCACAGCGTCCCAGGACGAATCATTATCGCAGATGCTTAATCCCAGCCACTTTACACAAATATCCCAAGAACACAGGCGTAGGGCTTTGATTTGTCAGAAAGATAGTATTTCACCACATGTAATCCCAACAGGAAATAACAGCGATAATGGTAAAAACAGATGGAAAAGAGTTGACCACTGCAGAGCAGAATATGAGCAGTGGTGGTCTCATTCGGGTTGAGATCTGGCTCCACACCGGGCTCTGGAGGACACGTTCACCTGTTGGTTTATCACTGCACCTATGAGCCATTTCTGTCACCAGAACACCACAGCAAGCTGCTACGGCCTTCCAGAATGGTTCATAAAGTGCACATGGGAATGCATTGTGAAATGTGGACAGCATTCTCTGAGCAGGTGTTTTGATTTTGATTTGTAAAAATTGCACCTAAAGATTAGATTTTAAAAGTTACTTGCTCTTCCATGCCAATATCAAGCGGAGATGCAATTTTCTCAAAGGTTATTGTAATACTGCATCAGTTTATTTAAAAGTCAGTACAACAAAAACTACCATGACATATACAGTAAATATTTTACAATTTATATTATTTGTGGAAATAAGCATAATATTTTTGTTTTGTGTAAAAGTTTTTTTTTTTAATTAAAGGTAGCACAACAAAACTATATCTTGAGATAAAAATGAAATGTATATTTATAATAATACAATTATATTTTTTATCTTTTTTTATCTTTTTTTTTAAATTAAGAGCAGTATAACTACTATTTAATAATATATAAATAGTTTTATACAATTTTTTGGGGATTTTTGCAATTTATTGAGGTTTTAAAAAAATATATATTTACATCTATTTATTTAAACAAATTAAAAGCAGTACAAAAAACCATCATGAGAATCAAAATAATTTACAATTTATATTTTTTCATAACCAGATTAAATGCCCATTCACACCAAGAGTGATAACTATAATGATAAAGATATAGTTCTAAAAATCGTTCTAAATATAAAAGTTCAAAACTATAATGATAACGGTACAGAGGAATGATATCCTTGGAATCACTTTCAGAACTATTTTTTTTCCAGCTGATGAACAATAAAAACAATGACAGCCAATCAGACTTCATCCTGCTTTAAAAAGCTTGAGCATTTAAAGAGGCAGAGGACAAAACTCAGCATGCATTTATAATAAATAAAGTCTTATCGTCCGCTGTTGTGGATGGAATATAGTTATTATCGTCAGAGTTATCTTTACAGTTATCATTCTTGGTGTGAACCGGCCTTAAGATTTTTTCCAACCAGTACTGAATATTTAGGTAAGTTGTGCTTTTAACAGCTGGCAACCGGACAGGACAATCCTCTTGCGGCTTTTATACTTCCTGTTTTTACAAAATATTATTATTGGAATGGATATGGGAAAAACATCAGGATCCATACTGTAAAGTAAAATTAGCTTGTCCGTGCCATTTTGGCCAGATTTTAAATCCTCTAGATTGCATTAAAGAAACAAATATTTGCAGTCCTCATAAATGGCAGCAAGCAACGTTACGGAACTTCTTCCAGAGCCAACCGTATTAAATATTTGCAGGCCCGGCAGAGTCAAAGGTCATTTCCCCTTAATGTTTTGCAAGGAGCCCTTTGTTGTGTTACAGGCACTAGGGTCTACAGGTCTTTATGGAGTTGATGAATGGGAAGTTTTGTGGACCACCAGAGTAATATTGTTTACAGAGAGCATCATGGTGGGAGAGGGGTCACAGCATAAAGCAGAGTTGAGGGGTCGTGACCTCAACCTTTCCGGTAGCAGGAGCCGTGTTGAGGAGCCAGATATTCTTAAGTTCTGTATCCTCTGTTTTTACCATGTCAGGGTTGTAATGTGAATCAGCTGTACAGCTGCAGTTATACTGCCATGACAATAAGAAGATTATCTGTGGTGGCGTGTGATGTGATTCTGGTTTCTTTAAACGTATTCGCTGTTTTATGAGGTCAACCGATTTACTAGCTTCAAAATAGCATTTTTTTTATAAACTATAATTCTTCATTTTATGAGATTCTGATTGAGTTCAGTTGCTGCAGTATTCTGCAGTAAATGATTTTTTGTAATGACCATTAAACTGTATAATTGTCTGTTTTACCATGTCTCTTGTATCCTTCTGTAGGTCTAGTCTTTTCCTTCTACATAATGAAATAATGTCATGACAAAATGTATTTCATTCTATTTATTTACTTACAGTATTTGATAAATAGCTGTGTAATAAGAAGGATAACACACAGTTAGCCGGTCATTATCACAAAAAAAAACCCTCCTGAGCGTGATACGAGTCTCCTGATCCCCCTGTCTGGGTTTATATTTTGCGAAATGATCAGCTTACTGTATATTATCCTTTACTTAATATCTTCTTAATGATTATATATGAACTGTTGGAGTAGATTTTGGTAGGAAAACGTAAATTGAAACAGATTTTTCCTGATGTTTCCAGTTCATTAGTTAGTATGAACTTGACCTCATCTGATTCAAAAATTACATGGGTTTTTTTTCACAAGTGTCTTTCCAGCTAATGGACAGACTTCAGTTAAATGCTTTTCCTTGTTTTAAGGGAAAAATCAAGCTCTAAAAATCAAGCTTGCACATGCAATGTAAACAAGAGTATTCATAAAATGTCTCAATGAATAGACAGAACAGCATTTATTTTAAATATAATTTTTTTAACAGTTTTTACTGTCACTTCTGACAATGTATTGCCTCCTTGCTGAATAAAAAAAAAAGAAATCTTACTTGCCCCAAACTTTGGTAGTGTAATCAATCCTGACTCCTTCTTTTGCATCCAGAAGATTGTGTTTGTCCCGATCCACACTGTCTCTTACACTTTTCCGATTGCTTTCCAGCCTTTAAGTTGGTCATATCACCATATCATTGAGGTGCATTACAGAAACTAGTGCACAGGGAGGGCAGGATGCCTAGACAAACAAAGGCTTTTATGATTTGTGGAAGCATAGAGGCGAGAGATCCAAGACATTTTCCCTTTCCTAGCCTTCAGAAACTTCTGTAACACTCACTGAATTCTCCTGAGAATATCCCAGATTCTCTCAGTAACATTTGCCCCTCATGAAAACAGTGTTTTCAGTACTGTATGGCTGCATATGGTATGTATTTGATGAATCTACGCTTCGGTCCTCACATTAATGTCCCCATATATTGGCAAAAGCCCTCTGAACTCAAGGCCAGATTTTTTCCACCTATGGCGAAGCCCAATAGCTTCGACCAGTTATCTCCACCTCATCACTTCTTGGAGTCTCCATCTCTCAACAACATTGGTCCTCTTTCCATAGACGTTTACCCAAGCATTAAAGGGCAGAAAATTTGAATCGTAGAGAGGAGACACTTTTCTCCTTTCGTTTCTGCCTTCTCTTGTTTTCAAACTCCACTGTGAGAGATTGATGAGACATGTGCGGCCAAAAACAGACCGACTAGCAGTAAATCCATGGTACAATCAACTAGAGGACAGAGAGAAAGAAATTACAAAGGGATGGGGATTTATGTCTGGAGTGCCTTGGTTATTTAACTGGGCTATCCCGAATTCTTAGCATTTATTGATTAATTATTTTAATGAAAACATATTAAGACCTCTGAATCTTGTTCTGCTTGCTCTCTGTGAAGACGAGGGTTTATGAAATGAGTCGACTATAATTCTGACAACGTTCTCTGTGTTTGTGCTCCACAGGTAAAAGCAGATGATGCAGATGGTGGGTCATTTGGGGCCATCACGTACTCGATTGGATCCGGGCCTGCTAGTGCTTCACCCAGTCAGTTCAGCATCAATAAAGAGACTGGACAGATCTGCACCAGTGTGGCTTTGGATCGAGACGAAGGATCAGACAGTTTCGACTTCACTGTCACTGCAACGGATGGGGTGAGGGAATAAGTTTGCATCTGTATTCTGGATTCAATACAAGTTATGCTCAATTGGTATTTGTGGCATAAAATATTTCGATTTTATTGTTAGGCACATTTACAGTGGAAGTGAATGGGGGGTGGGGGGGCTAAGGCCAGGTATGTGAAGCGAATAATTTTATGAAACCACCTTAATTCTTCTTTTAAAGCTTGTACCATTTGAGCTGTGAAGTTGTTCTCATACTTCTTATGGTCGCTTTAGTTGTTATATTGTAAAATTGGGAATAACTTTAGACAAAAGGTTGCAAAGCATTTTTTTGGTCACACTAAAATCATACATGCATACCGGTATTGATTACCTCTTTTAGCTATAAATTGACTTACATTATTTTAACATTTACGGATTGGCCCCATTTAGTGGTGCTATTGTTAACTAAAACTATAACATTGTTTTCAGTAATTGAAGTAAAGCTAATAAATATATTAGTGTATATACTATATATATATATATATATATATTATAAACTAATAAATTACTGAAGTGCTAAAATTACTTAAAGGATAATTCCGGTATTTAGCACTTTGAGTCTATTTTCTAGTTTGTTTTGGATGAACTAGAGTGGTGGACACAGACATTTTGACGATGGGTCCTGTCTCGACTTTTTGACTCTTTTAGAATCGCCTCTGACCGCTTCAGAGTGGCTGTCTATGGGCATGCACAAACATGTCCTTAAAACTACCTTTAACGTTCGTTTTCTCACCGAGTGGTTAGTGGTGTTCGTTGATGTTCCAAAACAAGTAGCGTAGCGAAATACAGTTTCTGTCGTGTTTTATTTGGCATTTTGTAAAATCGCATGATTTCTGTAGAAGGACTCATTGCAATAACTCGTGCAATAAAACACGACAGAAACTGTATTTCGCTACGCTACTTGTTTTGGAACATCAACGAACACCACTATCCACTCGGTGAGTGTCACAGTTTTAAAAATGAACATTAAGGGTTGTTTAAATGACATGTTTGTGCATGCCCATAGACAGCCACTCTGAAGAGCTCAGAGGCGATTCTAAAATAGTCAAAAAGTCAAAATTTCTGTCTCCACCACTCTAGTTCATCCAAAACAAACTAGAAAATAGACTCAAAGTGCTAAATACCGGAATTATTCTTTAAAAAATGAATAAAACTTGAACTAAAATGGAAACTAAAAATATAAAAGAATATATTATTAAATACTATAAATAATACTAAAATAACACTGGTCTCATTGTAGCTCAGATTTTTTTTTTAAGAAAAGGAGGGAAAAGCCATTTACAAGTATTCAATTATTTTTGTGGTATTCAACATTATGCCACAAGTGCTGTCGATTGAACTTAACCTCAACCCGCAATATTCCTTTAAGACCCACATTGTATGATAGTGTCCAAAAATGTGAGACCACTTGGAAAAATGCTGGTCATTAATACATTTAATATGCTTTTTAACTGTTTGGGGAAACCTAATCCATTTGGAATTATACTATGCAGCTTAAAGAGTTGAAAACCCTTTAAACCTCAATGCAGAAGTATAAAGTTTGATTAAAAAAAGACCATTATTTCTGTTGTGTAGAACCTAGATGCCCAGTCACTCAATTCTTTCTTTCTCAGTTGCCAGTAACAACAATCATGAGCTCTCTAAATGAAAAGGCAATAAACCGCAGTGTCTCAGGGGCACATTTCTGTACATACACACACACACGCACTCACACTATTTCCCTTTATAAGCTTATAGCAGTGGCCCGTTTTGTTTCCCATTTCAATAATTAATGCAGCCATAAAATGCTGCCTGTGAAGAGCGAGCAGGCCGACTGCAGTACACACTAGCTCACTGGCCTCTCTTAACCTGGAAAGGCAATTATATCCCACTGCAAAGTATTCTTCTGCATTATTACACACAAGAAATCATCAAGATTGATTCGATAGTGGTGTGACAGTATCCACAATCCTGTCGTCGTTATCGTCAGTAATATAAAATGATATTTTCCCTGCAGGGAGGCCTTGCGTCCTCCGCCTATGTGAAGGTGTCACTGGTGGACATTAATGACAACAGACCTACATTCTACCCGGTGAACTATGCCGTCAGCTTGAGCACACAAAGCACACCCGGGACCTCCGTTGTCAGGGTAACGGCCCAAGACCCAGATGCTGGTGCAAATGGTAAAGTGACATATCACACTGTCCCTGGTGGAGGATCCAATGTCTTTACCCTCAACAAAGACACAGGTAGTTAAATAAAATTAATTATAATTACTTAAAATTATATTCTATATTATTATTGTTGTTAAATGTAATATATTAAATTATATTTATTCTAACTTTGAAAAACATGATTTTCAATGTATGACTTTCTTCCTTGCGGGGAAAACAAATATATCTTTTTTTATTCTTTTGTGGTGTATTCTTACTTTTAAGGTGATTTTTAGGAGATTTTTGAGAATTCCTGTAAAAGTTTTTGGCCTTTTCAGTATCCACAACTTGTTGTGAATTCCAGTAATCGCTTGTCAGATTGACTGACTGAATTTGCTCATCCGTATCCTTATATTTCATATTCACAGTCTCCAGGACTGATCATATCTCGTTTTATTCTATTCTCACTGCATTTTTTTTGCTGTTAGGTGTGATCTCTCTGTCACGCTCGCTGCATGGAAAGGCCAACTCCGTCATCACCATGGTGATCACAGCACGGGACGGAGGCGGTCTCACAGCACCTGTCAATGCCAGAGTGAACATCAGCGTTGTGGCTGGCTCAGTAGCGCCCCCAGTGTTCGAGCAAGCGCAGTACTTCTTCACCGTATCTGAGGACGTGCTCCGGGGAACCGAGGTTGGCGTAGTGAGAGCCAGCGGCAGGAATGGTTAGTTTCAGCATGTTCCATGTAAAATAAGTAGCCATGTGCTGCTGCATAGCTCTGCTAACCTCGGTGCTTTGGCTCTCTGAACCATGAACCGGTCTGTGAAACAGTCTAAGGTGCTGAAAAGCCTGATCGGGAATATTTTCATTCTCGCTGAGCCAGTTGTGCAAATAGAGCAGCAGCTGTAGCGTGAACCTCATTAAACAGTCACATCCATCACAGATTCCACTCTACCTCATGTTGCTGGAAATTATTATTTGTTGATGTATATTTGCTGATAGCACAGGCATTTCGTTGGGATGTTTAATGAAAAATGATGGGGTTTCTATAAGAAGTACCTGTCTGTAGGGATGCACTGATATTACAGTTCTGGCTGATACGGAAGTCAATAATTATTTTCATGTTATGGCAAATAACTGATATATGACCGATATTAAAATGTGATACTATTTTGTCAAAATAAAAGGTAAAGTAAAATACAAAAAACTAAAACACAAGTGAATTTAGGCATCATGTCATTATAATGTACAGTATAAAAATTGATATTCATTTTGAGATATGATAAAGACACATTAAATTTTACAGTGTTGTCAAATTAATAACATTTTAAAGATTAACTTTAAGTGAGTGTTCGGTAATGGAATCTTCCTAATGTAATAATTGGGAGAATGTGAAAATATGGAAAATGTGCATGTTCAATTATCAGTACAATCTGATATATCCAATATAATCTGATAAATACATAAATGTCTTATATCGCCCAAAAACCAATGTAGTACCTACACTACCATTCAAAAGTTTTGGCTCTGTGAGATTTTATTTAATTTTTTACTTTTATTCCACATTAAATTAATCAAAAGTGACAGTGAACATCTGCATTATTTTCAAAAGAAAATAAATACTGTTCTTTTGAACTTTCTATTCATCAAAGTAAATATAAATACATTTTTACTGTATTTTTGATCACATAAATGCAGCCTCATTAAGCAAAAGAGACCGACCCCAATCTTTTGAATGGTAGTGTACTGAATATGTTGGGCATCCCTAGTCTGTACCTTTCATTCATTGTATTTCCCTATTTTCAATTTCATAGAATAGTGTAATAGTTAAAGATCTGAGTTTGTAACCAAAAGGTTGAATCACTGAAGAGATGATCCATTAATCATTACCAATAATTCCAGAAGAACATTGTCCTTGTCACTTTAGATGAAATCACTGCTTATGTATCTTATCCCATCACTCTCTCGCTCCAGGAGTCTCTAAGGATGTCACCTACACTATCTCTGCTGGGATCCAGATGGTTATTTCATGATAGATCCGGAAACAGGAGCGCTTAGAACAAGCCTTCCTCTGGACCATGAGGCACGTCCCTTTTTCGACTTGGAGATTCAAGCGCGCAGCGGTTCCCCTCCAGCTTTTGGAGAGACGCGTGTTCGGGTCACCGTAGCAGATGTGAATGATAACGCTCCCATATTTTTCCCATCATCCTCTGAGTCTCTGCTCCTACTAGAGGCCACGAAAATGGGTACTGTTGTGTACCGCGTGCAGGCTGAGGATCGCGACTCGGGCCCTAATGGACAGCTGAGCTTTGACCTGATGACGGCAGGAGGGCAGCGCACTTTTGGCGTGAGCGCAGCAGTGGGGAGATCCGACTAATTGGGAGTCTGTCGTATGACAGCGTTCCTCGCTATGACCTCCAAGTGATCGCAAAAGACAGCGGCGCGCCTCAGCTTAGTGCTACGTTCAGCCTGGTGGTCCACATCCAGGCGGAGAACGACCAGGGTCCCGTGTTTGACACGATGACCTACCGTGTGGAGTTGAAGGAGAATTCACCACTCAACACAAACTTCTTACAGGTCCGGGCACTCAATAGAGATCCCAATGGAAATGGAGGGTCGTCCAGAGGTTCCACGCCATCTTCCACACTGGCTTACCGACTCCGGCCTGATGGGGACGCAGCAGGATTTGGGATCGCCCCGGACAGTGGTTGGCTGTTTGTTAAGAGCGCTTTGGATCGAGAGGCCAAGGATATCTACCTGCTAACTGTGCTGGCCACGTCTGGAAGCGGGCAGACGGGGAAGACCGGCAGCGCGACGGTCAGAGTTTCTGTGACGGATGAAAATGATAACTCTCCTCGTTTCTCTCAGGAGAGGGTGTTCTTGGCAGTGAGAGAGAACTTGCCTGCAGGAACTGGTTTTGGGAGAGTGTCTGCTACTGACCGTGATGCGGGTCTTAACAGCCGTCTTGCATACAGACTACTTCACACGGACCGATACTTCCAAATCAATTCACAGACTGGTGAGTTGGAACACAATTCTGACCTTTCAATGAAATTTGACATTTATACATTTAAGAAATTTTCTAGATGAGGGTCTTTCAAACTTTTTGATGCCAAAAATTTTTTATTAAAAAGGCATGTATAAAGAAGACCAATTTATATTATGAAAAATAGGGGTGAAATTGGAAAAATATTTACTTTCTATAAAAAAAATTCTACCCACCATTCAAAAAAAAAATTTTTTAGAAAGCAGAAAGAAACAGTAATGTTTTTAATTGATTTATTTTTAATAATAATTTTAATTTTTTAATTTTACATTTATTTGTTTATTTATTTATTTTAATGTATTTATTACATTTCTTGTGGACTCCTTAGAACCTTCTGGGTCTGTTTGAAAATCCCTGTTGTAGACTCCATACTCTAACTTTTGACCATAAACTTTTGAAAGATTAGCTGTGTTTTGTTTAGTTAACTTTTCAAATTATATATGAGTTTTTAAGTTTAAGTTTTTATATTTTATTTTATTTCAGCTTTGATTCAATTTATGAAAACGGTTTTAGTTTTAATAGATAATTGTTTTAGTTTTAGTTCACAACACCACTGAAAATCAATTGCACCATTCTAGACTGAGTATTCTGACTAACTCTCAAATTTCATGTGTAGGTGAAATCAGTACCAGGGCAGCTTTGGATCGTGAGCACCAGTCCAGTTATCAGCTCATTGTGGTGGTACAGGACAGTGGTACACCTCCTCGTAGCGCCACCGGAACAGCCCATATAACTGTGCTGGATGAGAACGACAACGCGCCAGCGTTCAGCCACACGCAGCCTGGCAGGGAGATTCTCATTCAGGCAAGAAACAGACTGGCACAGACTATGTTCAAAGCCTTAAATCAGTGTCATAACATAGGTGCTTGTGTTTATTGAAGAACAGTTTACACATCATAAAAACTTCATTACGTCTGTACATATCTTTCAAAAATTGTTTATGTGACCTTGGATACATTCCCACTCTTGAAGTTGTTTGTATCAAGTATAAGCAGCCAGACTGAGCTGTTTAAAACTTGCTTGATGTTTTCCAGGTTCAGGAGGGTCTTTCTGCCGGTTCTTTATTAGGAACTCTTCACGCCAAAGACCCAGATGAGGGAGAGAATGGCACTATTTTCTACTCATTATCAGGTAAACAAGAGTCCAGAATATTTCCTATGTGTTGGGTATTATTATTGCCAGAGGATGTTTATGCAAAATGGTAAAATTGTTAAACATATGTCCTCACAGTTATCTTTGTGCCCAATATGATGTATTGTACAGCTAATTATACTACCATATTTGTCTATATTTATGCTTCCATTTGTCCTTGCTTTTTAAGGCTCCAGAGCAGAACGTTTCTCCTTGAACCCAAATACCGGAGAGCTGCGCTCCTCTTCCCCCCTGAGGAGGGCTGAAAAGGCAGAGTACGGCTTCACTGTCACTGCCTCGGATCGTGGAGCTCCATCTCAAAGCTCTTCAACTGCCTTACTTGTACAGGTGAGACTAATTAATCTGACAGTTTAAAGGTGGTTGCTTACTGGCTCAAGTCATAAGTTTACCCTTAATTATGTTTTATTTAGTTAATCTGCCGACGTATTAAAGAGACCATATTATGCCCTTTAACAAAGTCTTAATTTTGTTTTTGGAGTCTACTAGAGCAAGGTTTTCCTGCTTGAATGTTCAAAAAACACGTGAAGTTTCACATATTTTACATTGTTGCTTTGGGGAGCGTTTCCCGAAAGCATAATTTGCCAACTATGGTCTCAAGTTCCGTAGTTATCAGCATAGTTCAATGAGATGGTGTTTCCTGAAACCATAGTTTCAACGAACATTCGCAAACAGCATCATTGTGTGGTTTGAACGACAGCTCTCGGCCTGTGGTTAAGAGCATAGTTTCTTGTTTGCATGACATGTGGACTTAATAAATCCTTATCTTGAGCAAAATAAGCAAGCTGACATTTAGTACAATCTATATCTTTTATTTCAAATATATACAAATGCCAATTACGTCTTTTAGTTTCTCAAGAGCACTTTTTGAAGAGTGCGTACGTGCTCTAGTTACACAAGAACAAGCCTATGATCCCTATGAGCCTATGCCATGTCCGTAATTTATTGCAAGAAATCTAGCATTATCTACATCTCAAACGGATTTATTATAAGTTATTACTCCACCACCTGTGTGACATCATTTACCAACATGGTTGAACAACAAAGTTGCAACAAATATGGTTTCGGGAAACAGTCTTAAATAGCTAGTTGATTTCTTCAATGATGCACAAAGCAGCGAGTTACGCCATTGTATGGGAAATGCACCGCTTTTTTAGTTTCTGTCTCTATGAAGCCCCTCCTTCAAAAAAGCGCACTGTTCTCTGATTAGTCGGCTGGACCAATGTGTTGTGATTGGTCAACAGTTTCAAGCGAGTGTCAGGAATGTCACGCCCCTTACCATAACACACTACTAATGCAATTCAACCAGGCCAGTCCCTTTTTTGCATATGCCTTGGGCAGGAATTATTTAAATGATGAATATCGTGATTTGTACGTTCCCAGAAGAAAACTCAAGACTACAATCGAGGCATTTTCAGGGAGTTCAGAAACAGTGTAGGGGACTTTGTGCTTTGTAACTCTACAGACCTTTTTTCATTCTCAAACAACAAAATTTCACCCTCAAGAAAGTTAAAAAATAATAATGGGTCCTCTTTAAAATCTCGCTGCATGAGAAGCAATATGGACAAGTCGCCTTTGACTGTGCCAAACTATCATCATGCTCACAGTCCCCTGAGCTGTGGTATCAATATTCAAGAAGGGAAATGAGTTGTGAGCCGGAGGCCAGCTCCTTTCTACACAAACACCTCAAAACTCCCAGGATTACTTCCTGCTCCAGAGGAACGTACTGTAACAGAAAACCATGTATTAATCCCAATGTTTAGCATGGAACTGCGTGAAACAGACATGTCAAACTATATCTTTGACAATAGGATAATTTTCCTGGATTTTCATTCCATTGTAAAAGAATCTGGATTCTAAAGAGTTTATTCTCTGCAAAATTATTCTAGCTGGTTCTTTTTTGTTGCGAAATATCTTTAGTGCTTTTACAGATGTGATTTCAAAAAGGGAATTGGAGGCTAATTGTAGAGTGTGCGGTTGCATGCAATTTCTGTACTCCCTGTTTGTATGGGGAAGATGAGAGTAAGGGAGAAATGGAGTGAGAGAGAGACAGGGGGAGAATGCACCTTTGAATCAAGTGTTCCCAGATGGCTCTGATGAGGCCCAGCTGTGGTTCCTCATGATCAAACGGAAAGCTGCAAACTTCGGTCCCCTAACACGGTAGCGCTAACGCCGATACGCTCGCACCACAGAACTTTGCACCAGAGCAATCTCGAGATAATATTTTACATACCATCAGTAATACCATCTTCATTTTGAAAGTCCAGTGTACTTTTCACCTAAGAGAGAGCCCAGAAATGGATCAACGTCAATCCTTCTGTTGCTTTCCTTCCTGTGATCTGGTATGTGTGTACTGTTTTTTTTTCATGGGGATATTAGTATGAAAGGCTTCACCTGTCAAAAATGTTCCAGCTCTACTGTACTTCAAAGACATTCGTAATGGCTGGCAGGTTCATTCCATCTTATTCGTTCATTATTGTGCACTCTGTTGACATCTAAAACAATGAGAACACAATCATGCGTTATATTTGGCTAATGATGACAAGTAATCCTCTGTTTTTACATTACATCTTCTAAATTCATTGTGTTCCCAATCTGTAGGTCATTGGCTCCACAAGGACCCCTCCAAAGCCCAACACCCTATCCATGACCCTCAACTCAGTGGAGGGTGCCAAGCCAGGCTCTGTTATTGGCTCAGTTAGAGCACATGGCCAATATGAAGTGAATTCAAATGGTCAGGTGACCTACCTGGTAGTGGGAGGCACAGATCATGAAGGAACCTTTATGGTTGACCGTTTGACAGGAGATGTTTACTTGGCTAGAGAGCTGGACTATGAAAAAGGGTCACGGTATACTCTACAGATCGAGGTGGATGATTTCTCCAAGGCCTATCCAAACACTCACATGGTTCAGCTGGAAATCAATGTGCAGGATAGTAATGACCACGCACCACAGTTTCCAGAAGATCCTGTCACTATTGTTATTCCTGAGAACATACAAGCCGGTTCCTCCATTTATACCTTCCAAGCTACTGATAAAGATGGTAGTGGCCCCAACAGTGAGGTACGTTATTCTATCCAACAGCAGTGGCCTGACAACCCAGATCTCTTCAGTCTAGATCCTGTCACTGGAGTCTTGAAACTGGGTCGAGAACTAGACCATGAGGAGATCTCCAGCCTGTTCTTGGTGGTCCATGCCACGGATTCAGCCTCGGACCCCAATCAGAGACTGTGGGGCTCGGTGACGGCACGAGTTTTCGTCACTGATGAGAATGACAATCCTCCGATCTTCAGCTCCCCGACTGCTGTTAGTGTGATGGAGGATCAGCCGGTGGGCTTTGTGCTGCTTTATGTCATGGCCCGGGATGCAGATCAGGGTGAAAACGGCAGAGTATCCTACAGGGTCCAGTCAGGAAACACAGCAGGACGGTTTGGCCTCAGCCCGAACAGTGGTAAGAATCATTTATTCTCTCTCATTTGCTCAAAGCCAGAAGCAATTTAGCAGAACAGATCAGTTTCTTGAAGGGTTTATCCGTGGGAGCACAGTTCTATTTTGGCCCATCGACCGCACCTCTTTGATTTGGCGTTGGAAATATGCATGTATTAGTTAGAAATTCCTCTCAACCTCCCAGAATACGACCATTTACAGCTCACGCAAAATTGGATTAAATTGACAAAATCACCTAATCGACTGAACATCTGTTCAGTTCCCTTCCATTATTGTCAGATGGTTTATGGTGTAGGTTAGTGTTTAATTTCTGTTCTAAATCAGACGTTTCTATATAGTTTACACTATATACATATTAAAGTTGGGTTAAAGCGCACAATAAAGTCACAGCTGAGATTAACCAGACACTAAGGAGAAAGTCTTCACACTGTTTGGACTTTTCAAGGAGGTCTAGAGATGGACGTTAAGCACAAAACCAGAGCTACCGTATCCAGAAGCAGAAGCCAGCTCAAACATCTCAATGATGTGTTTAAAGCTAGAGTGTGTTAGGTGGACTATAAATAAAAAAAAGAGGCCGCACACAGACTTCTCACAAACACACAATAATATTTCGCAGTCAGCAAACAGTCAGGCTGCCATATCAACCGCAGGGGTGTGTTTACCCTGAGTGACCCTCGCTCGGGGTCTTGCTGATGACAGCATTGCAGGGAGGTATAGCTGGAAAGGATCAAAAATGGATCCATGACAACAACTTTCTTCCCTGGTCTTCATACCAGCAAGTCAGCAAAAAGCTTCATTCTCAAATTCCTTATAGAGAGTGCAGGAGCTAAACTGAGGAGAAAAACAGAGGATAAATAAAGCTAAAATTTATGTCAGACTGGAGCTATGGATATTATGTTTGACTTCTATGTTCTTCTATAAACAATTTTATGTTAAAAAAGGACCAGCAAAGATGAATTATTCCTTGTAGCATGTAAAGAGTTATAATATACGTAGAGCAAGCTTGCATCCCTATTAATCTCAGTGGTACTTTCTCAGCTGGCAACCTTTTAAGTCATGAATGATCTCCTAACCTCATCAAAGTTACCCAGCCACATTCAGGTAGATCAAAATAGTGTCTGGTATGTACATAATGAAATATAACAAATATGCATGGTATAAAACCGAACAGCCCTCTGACCTCGGTCACACGTCTCCAACCACAGGCCTTGCTGTGAAGCGTGCAGCAGATCTACAGATGTTTTTCTCTTCTCCTCTTCTCCAGGCTCTCTCTCCATCCTTAAACCTCTGGATCGTGAGGAGCAGGAGAATTACAATCTCACAATTGTCGCTGAGGATCATGGGATACCCCAACATTCCACCACTCAAGTTCTGTCTATCCAAGTTATTGACGTAAATGATGAAGCACCGTGGTTTGAACGCAGTGAGTTTGAAGCCCAAATCAAAGAGAACCAGCCAGCAGGAACAAGCATATTGAAGGTCTCCGCTACAGACCGGGATCATGGTGAGTGAACTTTTAAAAAAATCTGCAATAATCCATGTGTTAAATGTCCCTTTACTATTGAAAAGAATCACCTGCATTGTTGGGTATTTCAACCTTTCAGATATTCATGACCTGTGTCTGAAAACTTTGCCATCTGGTCAAAGCAGTTATGTTGAGTTGCAGTGAGGGCAGTGTTTTTACGCTTCCTGTGGAGGGTATGTGGGACTCATTCTCAGCCTCCTGGGTTTAGTGAGAGAGTATGAAAGAGAGATTGTAAAGACATTTTTCAGGAAGCATTAATTGAGCAAGCAGGTGCTCGTGCCAAAGCTTGCTAACTTTGCACGCAATCTGGCACCCGTGTGTCTTTAGTCCATGCTTAACACTTGTGTGGACCACTACTAATGAAACCGGTGTTAAATCCGAGATGAAAAGGTTTGAACCTGAATATTTTGACATTTGACATTGCACTTCTGTTTTAATTCAAATCACGTCATTCACAACTTCTTTTACATCTTCTAACTCAGAATGAAAGGAAAGAGGCTTTGGTTGATTGTTACCAGTCACAGGCTGTGTTTGGATGGCTGTGTTCTTATATATTACTACTTATTCTAATAATTGACCTGACTGCCAAAAGATATTTTTATAAACATTTCAAACTACAAACTACCCCGTGGGGGAAAACAGGACTATCAGCTTGACTTGGCAGTATAAGACTTTGTAGCAGGACACGACATGGCTTCAGGGATCAGGAAACAAGGAATGTAAGACAACGAACTGGCACAGGAATGAAAACACAAGGAAAATAAATAGGGAGCAAACAAGGCAGATAACAATGGAGGGCCGGCAAGTGGGGCAAATGAACCAATAATTATAAATCAATAATCAATAAAACATGACAAAAAGCAGATGGCCAGTGCAAAACAATCACAAGTCACGTGTTGACAAGAAATGCACGCAACTTGTTTTTTTCACTGGCTGCGTGCTTTCTTGTCATGTTTTGTGTGAACACGTGACTTGTGATTGTTCAGGATGGTTTTCGTGGGAAATTACGTTACATTCGTCATCCGTCTGTGCATGTCTCGTCATATCCGTAAATAGAAAATTTGCTCTGGCTACTGTGTGAGAGTGGCATATAGGTTATTTGTCACAACGAGCGAGAAAGTTTCATGAAGCCTGTTAGATCTCGAACCTACGAGGAATCACCTGTTTTTTTTTTATAAAGAAAATGTCGAACAGAGGAGAGTTTGCTGGTAAAAAGAGCAGACAATCTCTGCAGACACCCCAGGCTCCACAAACGGCAACAAAAACAAACTGGGCTAACACGCACCACGAAACATAACAAACTGTTCCAGCCAATAACCGACAAGAAGAATTTGGGGGTGGGTTTGGGGGGTTAGTGCACGGATAAGGAGGAGGGAGGGTCTAGCTAGCCTCCGTTTTGTTTGACAATACTTCGAATGTCAACAAGAAGTGATGTCACCCGACATCGCTTAGAGTACCTTTAAACCTAGTGGTTTTATGGGCAGTAGGATAACCATATTCATCTGCAGTCAAGCAGAGCCGAATCACATCCAAAACAATGTTATGTTTTGTTTTTTCTTTTAAAAGTTACAGTGTACCTTTAAATTATTTTTCTTTTAAATAATACATTTTGTAAATGTAATTTATTGTCAATATTTTAGCTCATAACTGTAAGCCATTCACATACAACCAAGTGAGATCATGTGGCAACAATGTAGTATAATTTGAAATACTTTGAAAGGTTTCACTTACTAAAAGATTGTAGGCAGCATGCAGTGTTTACTGTGCAGTATTCAGTAGATAGATAATAAGCTAGTATTCAATTCTGATCAGAATTATTGATTTTATATTTCTGTTTTTGTCGCAGGCACGAATGGCTTAGTGATTTACGGTGGTCTGACTGAGGATGGATTTACAATTAATCCAGAGTCGGGTGTGATATCTGTCACTCAGGTTCTAGATAGGGAACTTCAGGATCACTACACTGTAACAGGTACATAAACAGAGCCAGGATCTGCACATAATATGGTTGAAATAGTGTAATTTTAGTATTTTTTATTATTATTATTGTATTTAAGATTTTTTAATTATTTTTTATATTTTGATTTTAAGTTTCATTATTTTGTTCTGTGCTTTTATCGTTTTACATGTTGTTGTTTTTTATGTTTCTATTAAGCTTTAATTTTATGTAATTTAACTTAAACGGAAATTCAAAAATGTTGCTTTAGCAACTAACTGAAATAAATCGTTTTTATAAAGTTTAAATTTTAAACTGTGTAAAATTTGTACATTTAAATTGTTAATTTTATTTGATTATTTTAATGGTAATGATAATTTCAATTACCGACACGTTTTAATAGTTTAGTTTTAGTTAACAATAACAACACTGGCCTGAAAAAGTGCTACTATAAAATATTATTTTATATAATTACAATTTACAATATTATCAAAACTTATACTAAACTTAATAATCCTCTTTATATCTTGTGTATGTGATAGTGTATGCAAAAGATGGAGGAATACCCCCTAACTTTGCCAAGGCTAAAGTACACATCACAGTGCTGGATGAGAATGATAATGCTCCTGCTTTCGGGCGGCAGCATTACAGTCTGGAAGTGCCTGAGAACCAAGAGCCCGTGGAGCTGTTCAGCCTCAAAGCCACAGACCTGGACACTGGAGAGAGCGGACGACTGGATTATAAAATCACTGGTAAATTTTTTTATTATTTTTATTCTGTACAGACGAATCTGTAGAAGAGCTTTTACAGTGGATTACAATCCAGATTTAGAGTCATATTGCATTTTTTAATAATCTGCGGTCAAGGCACGTTACTGTTTTTACTCACATTGCAGGCTTGTTTCTTATAAAAAAAAGACCCACTCTGCTTGATTATTAACAAATGTTTTGTCTGTGTGTTGCTATTCTAGCTGGCGACCCAGATGGTGACTTTCGACTTGTCGGTTCCTCTGGAGCTCTGTCTACTTTAAAACCTCTGGACCGAGAGCGGAAGAACAGTTATTCCTTGGAAGTGGTGGTTCAAGATCATGGCAGCCCTTCACTGAGCAGCACTGCCACTGTGGAAATCTCAGTCCTTGATGTAAACGACAACAGCCCCAAGTTTGGAAGCAGTAGCTACACCGTCGACGTCTCAGAAGATGCTGCTGTAGGTTCTGGGGTGTTGGATGCAACAGCCACAGATGTGGATGAGGGCGAAAATGGGCAGATCTTATACTTCCTAAGCCAAGAAGCCAAAGGTGCATTTACAGTGAATCCAGACACAGGGCGGATCACTACCACAGCACTTCTGGACAGAGAGAAAAGAGCTTCTTACACCTTCCAAGTGTATGCTGTTGACCTTTCACCCGCCGCACCCCGCAACACCACAGCCCAGGTAACCGTTACCATCCTGGACATCAACGACAATGCACCATTCTTCATCCAGGACCCACTGATTATCAACGTGTCCAGTGGTAGTGTGTCCATGCATCAGGTGGTGGCCACTATGAGAGCAGAAGATAAGGACTTTGGAGCCAATGGGTCTGTGTTTTACCGCTTTGCTATGCCAGTCCGAGGATTTTCTATCAATTCGTTAACGGGGGAGATCCAGACCACAGAGAAGCTGCAGACCCTCACGCAAACCCAACGCACCCTCATAGTGGAGGCTATGGACCAAGGCAGCCCTCCTCAGTCTTCTCTAGGTGTGGTGATGGTCTATGTGAAGGAGGAAGATTACAAGGGCATTCGATTCTCTCGCAACGCCAGAGATGTTAGCTTACAGGAGAATGCAGCTAAAGGTATGCAGAGAATTTACAGCAAAAGATTTGGTGTGCTATTATCCTGGAAGATTTTAATTGTTACACAAAGTAAGAAATTGTATGGGAAAACTTTTTGAAATGAACTTAATGATGAAAACTGCAGCATTGTGTTTCAGCACTTCATTTTAAGTGAGTATGGCAAAAGAGTATTGAGGGGTTTTTTGTGTGTATTTTTCCCCACAGGCACTGCAGTCGCCCAGGCTCAGGCTCAGCACCCTGACGGCACCCGCAACGGCATAACTTACACCATCTTCAGTGGGAACAAATACCGTTCCTTCAGCATCAGCTCTAGTACAGGTCAGATAGGACATTTTGACAAGACTTTGAGAATATGCATACAAAAACTCACTCAATGAAAAACAATATTTCTGATTAACAATGCCAGTCAATAGACCTAGTTCAATGCATTATTGATGCTTTCATAGGTGAAATCTGGGTACAGAGCTCAAATGGCCTGGATTTTGAGGACACTCCAAGACTCCGTCTTGTGGTGAAGGCTGAAACTACATCCTCAAGCTCTTTCATGGCTGTCAACCTGATTCTTCAGGATGTCAATGACAACCTACCCCGATTCCAGCTGCAGAACTATGTGGCTTATATGCATGAAGCACAGGGCTATGATTTTCCAATCCTTCAGGCAAGGGGTCTTTTACTTTTTTGTACTTCTTAAAGGTCACATGTAATTGAAACCACATTGGAAAAAAAATAAAACATGAATATTCTACAAACAACTTTCATTTACATAATAACTTTTTTGCCATACTAGCCAATCGTGAGTGAACTGAGAAAATGTACTGTAGCTGTCATTAAACTTTTTTTTAAACATATTATAATGTAATTATTTAGCGTTTTTTCCCTCACATATTTCTTACTTTACATCAGCGAGTGTCAGATTTAAACAATGTATGGCAAATGTTCATTTTGGATTGTCTGTTTGATTAACCTGTTTTTGTATGAATTAGGTTATGGCAGAGGATGTTGACCAAGGTCAGAATGGTCAGGTGACTTACTCCATTGAGTCTTCGAGTCAAAGTGGCCTTTTCAAAATTGACCCTCTGACCGGCAGCATCACGACTGCGGCCATTATGGACAGGGAAATCTGGACACAGGCACAGTGAGTGTATATTATGTGTACTGCACTTGTTCGGCCAATGAGGTCATTGCTCTGCGGGTCTTTAATTTCCCTCTGTTCTGTGGAATGTAACTGTCCTCTCCAGCGTTATTTAGTTTGTGTGTGATGTGTTCAAGCCCTCGTAGTTTTACCTCATGTGTTTTGTTTCTAAAATGTTCCCCTACCCCTATAAAGTGGTGTGTTTTTAATTTACTACATTTTTGGTCTGTTAGAGCTTTTGGATTGTTGCACAAATATTTTTTCCAAAAATAGAAGACATCTTTTGTTCTCTCTCTTGACCTAAAAAACTGAACAGAAACATCTCTCACGTGATATAAGTCAGAAAACATTTATCTAACCCTTTATTTTATCTAATTTGCATCAGGTTGGTGATAAAAGCCACTGATCGTGGTAGCCCCAAGCTAGTAGGCACTGCCACCATCACAGTGATTATTGTCGACCTCAACGACAACAGTCCTACCATCCCAGTGCCACGGGAAATTAGAGTGCCAGAGAGTAAGTGAACTAACTGGTGACCTTTTTATCCTGAAAGACTAAATTACAAGCACCTAAAAGACAAGACTTTTATTACTCTACATGTATCTGAATGTTGTGTCCCTGCTTCCCTCTTCCAGACTCTCTTATCGGCACTGAGATCACCCTGGTTACTGGAAATGATGTGGATTCTGGCCCAGTGCTGTCTTACTCTTTGCAGCTGGATGCTCCATCACAGGGAAAATTTGATATCCATCGTTACAACGGCCGTGTGTCTCTGACAGCACCACTGGACTTTGAGGAGAGGACATGGTACACATTGACTATTCGAGCTTCAGATTCAAAGCATCAGATTGAAGCCAATTTAACTGTGCTGGTGGAGGACATAAATGATAATGCACCTACATTTACACAAGATCTATATCAGGTAACTTTTTCTTTCTACCATTTTAAGTATTTCAAAAGGAGTGACAAAATTTGTATCTTGTTTTATTAGGATTGATGTAGGTTTATTGGCTTTCTTCTTCTTTTGTTAACTTTTGTGAAACGTTTTCAGTGTGAGAAAAAGGGTTTGACTCTCATGGATTAGGAAAACATTATCCTAAGCACTTGGTTAACATAAATTTATTCCAGAATAAATGTACATGCTTCCATTCGCACCAGTAAAAAGTAAGCAGTCATTTATGATTGCATTTATTCGTTTAGCAGATGCTTTTATTCAAAATGACATCGCCGTGGATACAGGAAAAAGCTTGCCAAATAACAGCTTTGTTGTTGCTTTTGGTTTCTAGGTAACACTTCCAGAACATTCTCCATCAGGCAGTCCGGTTATCACAGTAACAGCAACAGATCGAGATTCTGGAGAAAATGGAAAGGTCACCTATCGAGTATTGTCTTCAACGAGGGACGGGTTTTACATTGATCCTAAAAATGGTATAAGGTTTATACTAAACATATCAGTGGCATGTACTCATGACTATTCTATTTATAACAAATAGCATCTTGCAACAAATAAATTGTTTAAAATAAGTGCAAATAGTAGTGGATGATATGTACATAAAGTGGTGGGTTGAGTTAATAAAAACAGCATCTATCTACAAAGTCAGTTACTTGCATATACTTTAAATAACCACTGCCAATAGTTTTAACATATAGTAAACTATATAGCATTAACATTGTAGTAAAATCACTTCCCATGTCTTTCTAGGTACACTTTTCATCAGACAGAAAGCAGAATTTGACCCAGAGCAGCCCTCTGTGAGTGTAGTCGTTGAAGCTTGTGATGGAGGATCTCCACCTCTATCATCTTCTGCCACGGTCCAAGTTCAGCTGATGGACGTCAATGATAATGCCCCCATATTCCATCAGTTGGAGTACAAAGCCACAGTGTCTGAGGACCAGCTACCTGGAGCCACTATCCTGACCTTAGAGGCAGTAGATGGAGACCTATCTCAGGAAAACTCTGGTTTTGATTTTGCAATCGCCAGTGGGAATGTTGGAAATGCTTTCCAGATTGAGAGTAGCGTTCGTTTCATAGAGGGCCAAGGCTTCCAGACCGTAGGAACCCTAATCCTGGCGGAGCGACTGGATTTTGAGGCTTTATCACACTATAACCTTACCATTGCAGTCTCGGACCGTGGTATTCCCCAACGCAGCTCCAGCGTACCAGCCATCATCACAGTCACTGATGTGAATGACAACCCTCCTGTCTTTGGCAGAGCTGAGTACATAGTGGCTTTGAGTGAAGGGGCAGCTGCTGGTACAGAATTCTTACGTGTAACTGCAATCGATCCCGATTCAGCTCCCTATGCAGAGGTCCAGTACAGCATCAGTTCTGGAGATGAGATGAAACTCTTCTTTGTGGATCAGTGGACTGGGGCACTGAAGCTTCAAAGACCTTTAGACAGAGAGAGCCGAACATCCCATGTGGTTATAGTACAAGCTTCAGATGGCCATGGTCATTTTGCCTTGGCTCCTATTAATGTAGAGGTAAAGGACATTAATGACAACAGACCTTACTTTCCAATTGCTACGTTAACGGCCAGTGTCCGTGAGAACCAGCCACCCAACTCTGCTGTGACTGTGTTACATGCAATCGATTATGACACAGGAGTTTATGGACAGCTGAAGTATTTTTTGATGGACCACTCCAGCTTAGGAAAAGACCTCTTCTTGGTAGATCAGAACTCTGGTGAAGTTCGTACCAGGCAGATATTTGATTTTGAGAAGGTAAACTCATTTAACTTCATTGCTTTGGCTGTGGATGCAGGCAACAACTCAGCTACAGTCACAGTGCAGGTCTACGTCACAGGGGAGGATGAGTATGACCCAGTTTTCACATCTTCAGACTTGTCCTTTGAGGTACCAGAGGGAGCCAATAAAGGTCAGAGCATTGGACAAGTACAGGCCAAAGATGAGGATGGCGGGGTGGATGGGATTGTACTGTACTCCTTCCCCAATTCCTCTCCTTACTTCGATGTGAATAAGACCACTGGTGTAATCTACCTAAAGATGGACAACTCTGGCAGCTCAAGTGGTGGGAGTCGCTCGAAGAGGGAAACCCGCCTAATGACTATGGATGTTACCGCACACAGCCCCCTTGACACATCGAGAGTAGCTTCTGCGCAGCTAACCATTGATGTCACCAACACATCCTTTGGTCTCGCAACAGACTTTAATGTCCTCCTTGTGAGCATAATTGCTGCCTCTCTTGGAGTAATAGTCTTGTTAGTCATAATTGCTGTGGCCCTTTATCTAGTAAGATCAAAGCGCAAGAAGAAAGGACAAGACACAGGGAATAGTACTGTATCTTCAGGCACAGCTTTACAAAATTTGGATGAGTCTAAACCCGCAGGGGGCGACAGAATCTATCATCAAGCACTCCCTGGATATGCAGGTGATGAAGAAGGAACAGGTGGAGGCTCCTATACTCGAGGAGGATCCTTAGATCCTTCTCACTCTAGTGGACGGGGATCTGCCGAAGCGGCAGAGGATGATGAAATCCGGATGATCAATGAGTACCCAAGAGTTGCAAGCATCACCTCCTCAATGCAAGAGCACATCTCTGCCAGGGGCCCTGATTCAGGTATTCAACAGGATGCGGACCAACTCTCTGATATTTCGTGTGAACCAGGGCCACTTGATGCAAGCCAATGGTTCAAAAATAAGAAACTAGGGAGCATCAGTGGGAGTCTCAGTGGTACTCTACTGTCTGGTCAGCTCCCAGTCTATAGAGATGAAGGTGGGGGCTACCTTGGAGTAGGTCGTGGGTTGAATATTTCCCATCCGAAAGATTATGCTTTCCCTGAGGATGGAAAACCCTCAGTTGATGGCTCCCTCACAGCCATAGTGGCAAGTGACGAGGAATTGCGAGGCAGCTACAACTGGGACTACCTTCTCAACTGGTGCCCTCAGTTCCAACCCTTAGCTAGTGTCTTCACAGAGATTGCCAGACTAAAAGATGAGAGCTTACCTCCCAACAACCCACGTAGACCTTTCCAACCCAAAGTCAAGACAGACCCCAAGCCAAGAATTGACCCTCCACCCCTCATTACCTCAGTAGCTCATCCAGGGGCCAAATCTGTCCCACCCAAACCCGCCATAGCACGGACGTTCCACCACTTAGCATCGCTAAGGCGTTCACCTATAAGCCACGAGGGTTCCATCTCCTCAGCAGCGATGTCTCCCAGTTTCTCCCCTTCTCTGTCCCCACTTGCTGCACGGTCCCCAGCCGTCTCCCCATTCGGAGTCACTCAAGGTCCCTCAGCTTCCATTATCAGCACCACAGAGCACTCTCTGGAGCACAGTGATGAGGCTGAGATGAGAATTTAATGCTACATTGCACTCCATTTTGTGGAGGCCATTTTATGTCTTTTGATAAGACATTATATTAGTCACTCTAAGCAATGTTGCATACCTGAAAAAGGCAGCATGAAGAATCAGTCGCTAAGCCATGATGGTGACGCAGGTGTCTGGTTACTGAAAGGGTAAAAACATTGTGTAGTGACGTTACCCTTCTTCAGAGCCACCGCAGTGTTGATGTGAAGTGAGTTATGTATTGCTTTGTTTTGTCTCGCTGGCTGGCCAGGGAGGCAAGATGTTGACTGCTCCTTTTGTTTGTTTCTTTTTGTATTGATGACTCAAACAGCTTTGAAACTCCAGTGTTATGTTAAGTCCATCCAAAATAGCTGCTATTGTCATACTTTGTAGGCCGCAATGAGAACTCTGTAGAAACTCAAACTGATGTCACTATATTTGTTTATTACCAGGAGATGTTATTTTTCTTTCTTTTCTTTTGTATTTTTAAATAAATGCTAATCAGTTTCATTTATATGTTTTTATGAAGGACTTGCCATTGCTTTGAGTGAAGAAGTTCTTACATTTTTTGTATGTATATTTATATGTATGCTAGCCATAATAAGTGTATTATCATTGTATAGTGTCTAGGATCACCATACTGTGCGGTTGTGAAAATTGTGACACTTGTAATGTGAATGATTGGAAGATTGTTGTATTTTATTATTTATAAAGAGAAAGGCTGAAACTGTTGAAACTTCCCATGTTGCATAGTGTTGTATTATAGGCTTTTTCAAGTTGTATTGTCCTTTTCCCTTTGAACTAGATTGTTAGCATCTTAGCTAATTTATTGTAAAAAAAAAGAAAAAAAAAAAAAAAAGAAAGAAAAAAAGACGGACCATACTTTTTTCGGCTCATCTGGAGACCTTTCGAGAAATTTGTGAAACCTCAAAGACTCTTCTGTATATAAATGGGTTTCTTCCAAAACAGCAGCTCTCTCACACTGTTTCTATGCTGCTTTTTCTGACACTAAAAAATGTTTTGTATTGTCTACATAACTTACGGTTGGGTCGTTAGTAAATTTAGAGTGAAAACACTTTTGGCCCATCATCTAGGATGTAGTTTATTCACCTTTCAGAGTAAGTCACTAGACAATGGACCTTCTTTTGTAATACACAGTGGATATTTTCTGTTTTGAAAAGAAGCTTCTGAAGTGCCCTGCATTTTTTTTTATCTAACAATCTCGTTGGAGAGAGATTTAAGCATTTGAATGACCAGAGGGGCTGTTTTGCTACCTGGTGCATGCCTGATACCGCCACTGCCTCAAGTGTAACTGGACCCTGTTTAGCACTCAGAACAAATGCAACTCAAAGAGGGGTTTGACATTTTTGAAGTCTGTCTTGCACAATTCATTTTAAAAGTTGATGGCTGCCTACATTTCAGCAGCAGTACAGTTTAAATCACCTGTACATATTTAAATCAAATATTAAATTCCTACTGATTTCTTTTGTCAAACCTGAGTCTTCTGTCTTCCTTCCTCCAAGTTCAAATCAAAACATGGATGGGGATTTTCAAAGTAACTGAAGCGTAGCAAAAGGCCAATCATCTGGCTTTTAGAAAAAAACGAAACAGGAGGGGTCAGAGTCAAATTTGTCCTTCATTAAAAAGCAATTTGAAAGGATACAGTATGTTCCAAAAACCTAGACTAAAGCCGGGCCTCAGGCTGTGTATAGCTAGACACAGGGTGTGCCCGTTTTAAAATCGCAGCCATTAAGAAACATTTTCATGAATGTCCAAAAAAAAATGCATATCAACATTTATGCACCAAATGAATTAGCTCAAATATCTATGACTGATTATATTTTCTATAATTGTAGTATCATGTAAGACATTTTAACAGGAAATTACTCATACATACTTATGTCATCATATCATTACATCAACCCCCTTCTGTTTTATATACTTTATATACTGTTGTATATACTTTTCTGAGTATATACCTCTCCATATGCAATGGACAAAAATACAGGAAAAGGTACGTCTTTGTATCTTATTTACACCTAAAGGCTGCATATTAGTATACCTTTTGATGATACTGCCCCAGTAACAAGCTGTTGTGTAGTATTTTTTGACAGTGTATATGAAACTGAAGCACACCTTAGATGGTCTCACATTCTGCCTTTGTTTCTACCGTATTGAGTTTTCTCATCCCCTGTTGTGAAGTTGGTTTTGGCTGAGATTCAGCTCCCCTCCATCTCCGTGCTATGCATGTCTAACTGATTTACACCATCCCAGATATCACAAAGAAATAACAGTCTCATTCGCTTGCACAGTCAGTGTTTTATAAACACTGCAATGAGTTGTGTGACCACTGTATAAACATGTTTTCTTTATCACTGATATTATTTTCAGGATGAGATTTAACCTTATCTGTTATAAGCATTATGATGCCATTTACGCTTATCTATGTAGTGCATCTCTGTGTTATCAAGTCTAGTTACTACACAGTTTGTACATTTTTGCTGCTGCTTCTTTCTTTGTCAGACATTATAAGTAAAAGGCTGCTGAAGGATTTGGGGCAATTTTTGTTATGTCTTCCAATTTTTCTCACCATCATTTATTGCCAGAGCTGTGGGAAATTGTTTTGCAGAGCAACATTTTTAACTTGCTGTGATTTATTTTATATTTTATTATGATTTTATTTAAAGGAGCTGTATGTAAGATTGTGGCCAAAACTGGTACTGCAATCACTTTCAAATGACTGTAGAGCGGTGCATCCCCTCCCCCTCCCCCCTGACTCGAGGTTGCCAGATAGGCTGCAATTTATTCAGAAATACATTAAAAATGCAGGTCATGCATTCACTGAAATGTTGTACTAAAATAAATCCGATAGCACTTTATTTTACGGTCCTGTTCCCCATGTACATGCACTTATTATAGTTATTACAATAACCGGGTAATTACTAGATACTAACCCTGAACCTACTCCTAAACCTAAACCTAACCTTTACCCATGTAGTTACCTTATATTAAAGGGATACTCCACTTTTTTTGGAAATGGGCTAATTTTACAACTCCCCCAGAGTTAAACAGTTGGGTTTTACCGTTTTCGAATCCATTCAGCTGATTTTCTGATATTTAGAAGAATATCAGTAACCAGACAGTTTCTGGTCTCATTGACTTCTATAGTAGGAAAAAAATATATACTATGGAAGTCAATGGGACCAGAAACTGTCTGGTTACTAATGAAGACGACAACTCCCATGATTCCACGCTCATTCACAGCGTTTTTGAAAAAGCAAACTCTAGCAGCAAAACTTACATATGAGGAGCTCTTTTTCAAAACACAATAAATCCATTTCAATAGTTTTCAGGAAAATTACATTTTTTACCTAGACCCACACATCTTGTGAATATTCAATTTATCTTGTTAAAATGTTTTTTCCCCTCAGTCTGAACATGTTGAACAATGATTATTAAATCAAACAACAATATTGTTGATGATAAATTCAAAGTTAATTTTTTTTCTTCAAAACGCTATAAATGCACACAAAAAATGGATGATTTTGCCCACTTAATTAAGTTTTGTTTTGTAGAAAGCCTTTCTTTAAAGTGAATTTCGTTTTGTATAAATTGTATCTTAATTTTAATAATGTTTTCATTAACCAATTGCCTGGATTTAGTAAATAAGAAGCAAATAGACAATATAATCATGACATGGAGGCGCCGCAGCCGTCACTTGCATTGCACGTGAGCTGGAGCGCATCTCATCATAAATTAACCGAAATTCAGCATAGCCTATATATGCCTCACAGCAGACATGAGAAATATATCTATATAGAAAGCTTGAAATGTCTTTAAACTAAACAATTAAAAACGAAAATAAATAGCCTACTCTCTGATTATGTAATCCATTACACGCATTTCTCTCTATAGGCGCTTTCACTACAGAGATGTTGATCGTCAATTTCATCTTTGCAGACACTGACACACAGAAAACAGTTGATTAATAAAAAATAAAACAAAAAAAAAATCGATTTTCGAACGATATTCGACTTTTGCTCTTTGATCGTCGAATGGCAGAAATTATAATATAGACAGAAACCTTTGGCAGCAGCATCTACCCCCATGTGTAGGTCTCACTGGCTCATCAAGGCCATCAAAAGTATTATCACCGTTTAAAGCACTCATTTTGAGGAATGAATGAACATAAACAAACCTCTGTTCAGCGCGCCGATGTTGGATTGCGTAGAACGCTCACTGAATTCTGATTGTCGAGAGAGGATTTATCGGGTTTAGGCTAAAAATAGGTTTGGCGCTATTATTTTTTTTTAAAAATGGCGTTTATCGCGTTTTGGAAAAGAGATCCTCATATTGTGCCTTTAAAAGAATGAAAACATTTTATACTTCCTGTTGAGGGCCTGATTAAACGGTTGAATTGGTGAAGAAAAAATACCTGTTGTTTTACATTTTAGGGAAATATGTAAATTCAATAAATAGATAATTAAAAATGCATGGAAAAATTGCTGCCCATTTAAAGGAGCTGTATGTAAGATTGTGGCCAAAACTGGTACTGAAATCACTTTCAAATGACTGTAGAGCGGTGCATCCCCTCCCCCTCCCCCCTGACTCGAGGTTGCCAGATAGGCTGCAGGATCCAGCAGGAACGTGTGTAGCTGCAGCTGTGGTAACTAGAGCTGAGCTGGCAACCCGGAGGCCGCAACACTACTGACTTCGTGATTAGTAGAAAGGTGGAGGGTGTAGCATCAGACCAAAACACAACATGACAACATCAACATCAGTTGAGGGCTGCAACTTCACTTTTTAAATGACAATATCCTGGCCGGATTACTGTTGTCAGTGATATAAGTATTTGAAATTAACATGATTTCTTAATGTCTAGTGACATATCAGGGCCATTTTATGATTAATTGAAATACATTTCTTACATACAGCTCCTTTAATTATTTATACAATCTCATCCATGACACATGAATGATTATGCACTCTGATCTACACAAAAGTAAAAAGAAAGGATCTGAATATATAGCTACTTATTACATAAAATAATCCAAGACCTAAAAACTATAGCAGATAAAATATTACCACATATAAAACCAGGAAGCTTGTCACATATCTTTGTGTGGGTCTCTGCTGCTGAAATGGGTTTATCAGGTCATCAGACATATTTCAAGCTTTTCCCATTGAAGATATAGATAAGAATAATCGTGAATGTTCGCCCTGCATTGCACTGTAACACTGTCCTCAGAAAGATACAGTTTCTGCAAATCTAAGACCTCTGGTTTTGATATTAAACTGCAATGTTTTTTGATTAATAACATGAGATGAATTAAAAATTGATTAGTGGGCATTTTATGTGTTTTTAAGATTTATAATTTTTTTAACTCTTCAGTAGAAAAACAAGGGAAGTCTCCATAGCACCAATCATGTTGAAAATACACATCAAAGAAAGATTCCACAGTCTTGGACTTGGCTATTAAAACAAGTGTGCTATTCCCATCAGGTCAGTAGTAAATTTAATGATCCCTGCATTCCTCATGGAAAAATAAGTCAGATGTATCTTTCATTGATTAGAATCAATGAATCGCTCTGCATAGTCAAAATTAGTTAAGTAGAATAGAAACCAAACGGTAAATGTCTCAATGAAATTTGAGTTATGCCAAACATACATTTTAAATTACAGGACTGACGTTTTGGCTCTTAGATCTTATCATCCAGAGATGCTATAAATTGTTCTTAAAAAGTGGCTATAAAGAAGATCTGTTAACTAAGACCAGATCTGGCTCAAGCAAAGGGAAGGTTTTTGCATTTTCTTAAAGAGATAATTCACCCAAAAAATAAAACTCTATCAATGACTCAAGTCCTTTGTTCATCTTTGGAACACAAATGAAGATCGTTTTGATGAAATCCAAGATCTCTATATTTACATCATAATAATAATAGAATAACCTCCGGTCTTGAGTCAACACGCATGTGTCGTGGTTCTCCACCTATACTGAATTGCAATATTGTCAATAGTTTCGTACAAAAAGCAGTCAATAGTTTTTTTTTGTGCAAACGCACTTTCAATATAACCTCCTCTGTCTTTAATTTTATTATGCTGACTCAAAGTCACTCTCAAAATCTGTCAGATTCAGTCAGACCTCTCAATTTCAGTCCATGAGACTATAGTGTGCTTTTTTTAACACTAGAAATGTTGTTTTGCTCTTATAGCTTGTTCCCTTTCGAAAGCTACAATCGATGCTGCGCTGCTCAGCGCATTGGGAACATATTTTATCGTGACCAGCTGTGAATAATGTGTATAACACGTCAATGAAATTGACCCGGAGGTAATATAGCCTCGGTCGGTGACGTCATCGGCACGCCCCCACGACACGAGGCTATAAGAAGATGAGCCGCAGGTGCATCATCAGGTCTTTTATCTTCAGACCATTACTGTGCATGTGTGAACGTCAAGCTCTCTCTCTCAAACTTTCATCTGATACAGATCTTTGTTAGGAGTTAGTTTTGTCAGGCAGTGTGCAGAAATTTTCTCATCTCCAATCTTTTTTCTCTCTCATTTATCTGAGTTTAAAAGAGTGAAATGAGCCAGCAAAGCAAGAAGCGTTGTGTTCCTCCATGCTCCCGTTCCATGTCTGAGCTGGATACACACGATTATTGTTTTGTGTGTTTGGGGAAGAGCACGCGGGTCTGGTTTTAGAGGGAGGCGAGTGCGAGCATTGTGAGCGTCTCACTGTTTAGATGCTTCGCACTCGTCTCAGCTATTTCCAGTCCGCACCCACATTTTCATCGTGGGGCTCGCGTATGGATCTGCATGACGAGCAAGAGACGAGTCAGTCCCTTTCGCTTGCTGCGTCACCAGATCCAGATATCCCTTCTCGTGATCTCGAAGCGCACTCTTTGGCTTCTTCGGTTCACGAGGGGGATAATATATCTCTTGGGTATCTGTCATTCCGGGCGCGGAACATCTAACATCCCCTCAAGAGGAAGTATTAAAATTAATACCGCTCTCAGAAAGTCTGGCAGCGTGGAAACTTCTGCCAGGCGTTTCTGCGTGGGTATTAAGCACAGTACAGTTAGGATACAGAATCCAATTTATTCGTCGTCCTCCGCGTTTCAACGGCGTGATTTTCACTTCCGTGAAACCAGAGCTGATGCATGTACTGTCACAAGAGCTGCAAACTCTTCTGAGCAAAGAGGCCATAGAATATGTTCCTCTTCCAGAGAGGGAGTCAGGTTATTACAGCAGATACTTCCTAGTTCCAAAAAGGATGGGGGGTTGCGTCCAATCTTAGATCTTCGAGGCTTAAACCGTACAGTCAAAGCGCTCAAGTTCAAGATGTTAACCGTCAAGACGGTCGTGTCGCAAATTCAACATCGCGATTGGTTCGTCACGATCGATCTGAAGGACGCATATTTTCACATAGAAATATTGCCACAACACAGGAAATTCCTGAGGTTCGTTCGGAAGCGTACCAGTTTCGGGTTCTTCCATTCGGCCTAGCCTTGTCACCCCGCACATACACAAAATGCATGGATGCAGCACTGGCTCCAATGCGACTCCGGGGCATTCGCATTTTGAATTACATCGACGATTGGTTAATTCTAGCACAATCACGAGAGATGGCGCTTCAACACAGAGACATCGTGTTAGCTCATCTAGTTTCTTTAGGGCTGAAACTCAACACCAAGAAGAGTGTTCTTTCTCCTGCTCAGAGAACGAATTATCTCGGGATCGTTTGGGATTCGGTTACGATGCGGGCGCAAATGTCTCCCGCTCGAATCGAGACCATTCGGCAGACCATGACCAAAGTCAAGCTAGGCCAGGTTCGTACTGTTCGTCAGTATCAAAGAATGTTGGGTCTCATGGCTTCAGCATCCACGGTAATTCCTCTGGGGCTGTTGCACATGAGACCGTTTCAGTTGTGGCTAAAAACCAGAGGATTTCATCCAAGAGCCAATCCTCAAAGGCTAATAAAAGTGACGCGCCGCGGGCTTCGTACACTATCTCTGTGGCTCAGACCCCGGTTTCTCGCCTTGGGTCCCACTTTAGGGGCGCCGTGTCGTCGCAAACTGCTAACGACGGACGCCTCCCTGATGGGCTGGGGAGCGGTCTTAGATGGCCGTCCAGCTCAAGGGGAATGGGAGGGTCATCAGCTCGATTGGCACATCAATTGCCTCGAGTTGATGGCTGTATTTCTGGCTCTGAGATATTTTTCTCCATTAATTGAGGGGCTGTCATGTCCTAGTGCGGGTGGACAGCACAGCAGCAGTCTCTTATATAAATCACCAGGGAGGTCTGCGCTCGCGCAACCTGAACAGGATAGCGAGGCAGATTTTTTCTCTGGGCCCAGGGGAAGTTCCTGTCTCTCAGGGCAGTCTACATCCCAGGGCGTTTGAATGTGGGAGCAGATCTATTGTCCAGACAGACACTTCCGACGGGGGAGTGGAGACTCCACCCGGAGGTAGTGAGACAGATTTGGACCAGGTTTTACGAAGCGGAGGTGGACCTCTTCGCCTCCCAGCAGACAGCGCAATGTCCCCTCTACTTCTCTCTGAGTCACCCAGCTCCGTTGGGTCTGGATGCGATGGCGCCTGTATGCGTTTCCTCCAGTTTCTCTGCTCCCGGGAGTTCTAGCCAGAGTTCGCCAACTAGGGTCTTGCCTATTACTGATAGCGCCGCGTTGGCCGAACAGAGTATGGTTCTCGGAGATAACGTCTCTACTCGACGGCTCGCCGTGGCGATTCCGGAGAGGAGAGACCTTCTGTCTCAGGCGGAGGGCACGATATTCCATCCCAGGCCCGGCCTGTGGAATCTTCACGTTTGGCCCCTGAGGGGTACCAATTAAGAGCCACTGGGCTTTCGCCGGATGTTATTGAGACCATTCTGAGTGCTAGGGCTTCCTCCACTAGGAAATGTTATGCCAATAAATGGGGTGTTTTTGAAAGGTGGTGTGTTGAACACAATGTAGATTCAGTTAACTGCCAGATTGCTTCAGTGCTGGACTTCATGCAAGAAAAATTATCAACAGGTACATGTCCTGCTACTCTTAGGGTTTACGTGGCCGCTCTTTCGGCTTGCCACGCCTTAATTGACGGGGCACCACTGGGGAGACACCCTCTGCTCTCTCGCTTCCTTCGGGGAGCCAGGCGGCTGAGGCCTCCAGTAAGAACCAAGATCCCTTCATGGGACTTAACTGTAGTTCTCGAGGGTCTGATTGACACCCCCTTTGAACCTATAGAATCAGTGTCTGATAAACTTCTGACTCTAAAAATGGTTTTTCTAATGGCAATAACCTCTTTGAAAAGAATTGGGGATATGCAGGCTCTGTCTGTCTCGCCATCCTGCTTAGACTTTGCCCCAGGAATGGTGAAAGTGATTTTGCATCCACATCCTGACTATCTGCCCAAAGTTCCGTTTTCGGCTGTACATCCTGTCACTCTTGAGGCTTTCTGCTCCCCGCCGTTCTCAACGCCGGAGCAGGAGAGATCTCATAGACTGTGTCCAGTCCGTGCTCTTCAGGCTTACATCCACCGCACTAGCCAGTGGCGTAAGTCGGAGCAACTGTTCGTCTGTTATGGGGGCAGCAACAGAGGAGGAGCTGCTACCAAGCAGACTATGTCGCATTGGGTCAGGGATGCTATCGCTCTTGCCTATGAGGCGCGCGGCCAAGCTTCGCCTATAGGTCTTAGGGCTCACTCCACCAGGGGGGTCGCCTCTTCTAGTGCTCTGGCAAGGGGTGCCCCCCTACAACATGTTTGTGATGCGGCAGGTTGGTCCTCTCCGCACACGTTCATAAGATTTTATAGTTTGGATGTTCATGCCACTCCGGGCTCTCATGTCCTTGAGTCGACATCACAAGCTAATGTCTAGGCTCTCTTGCGTTCTTGTGAAACACACCTGCACAACCGTGGGGTCCAGACATGTTCAAGCACGGCGGCGTGGGTATTCTCGTTCCCAATGCGCTGAGCAGCGCAGCATCGATTGTAGCTTTCGAAAGGGAACGTCTCCGGTTACTTGATTGTAACCTTGTTCCCTGAGAAAGCGGAACGAGATGCTGCGCTGCTTTGCCGTGCTGAAGATGTCCCAGGACTGCTCTTCAGATAATATCCTGATGATGCACCTGCGGCTCATCTTCTTATAGCCTCGTGTCGTGGGGGCGTGCCGATGACGTCACCGACCGAGGCTATATTACCTCCGGGTCAATTTCATTGACGTGTTATACACATTATTCACAGCTGGTCACGATAAAATATGTTCCCAATGCGCTGAGCAGCGCAGCATCTCGTTCCGCTTTCTCAGGGAACAAGGTTACAATCAAGTAACCGGAGACGTTTTTCATAATCTATCAATTCTGTCTTAATGGTTAAGGTATGTGCTGTCTTAGTGCATGTCTGATATGTCGGTTCATATTTGCTTTCTTTATTAACTTAAAATTGTCTTCCGCCATCCTAATCACCAACCTGGAAACTTACCAAAATAAATATTTTTTATGGTCATGAAATATATATATTTTTCATGGGTGGTAGAAGTACCAAAATTAGTTAAAATGATAATAATAATTCAGAAACAGCTTTATTATGCCACAATTGTTGTTTTACTTTAAAAAATCTTGCTTTGGTTCACTGTTTACTTTGTGTTTATGTAAAATTAGATTATAATAACACTGCTGTAAGGAATGCTTCCTCATTTAGGAGGAGATGTTTGTCATCTTTCAGCAGTGGTGATCAATGGTGTTAACTGAAGAGAGTTGGTGGCGAGTGCCCTCTCTCAGGGTCTGTGCATGAACCGGAGCTGAATGCGGAGGTGGACAAAACTATACCAGACACAGCTGATAGATCGCATCAACAGCTCCTGATTTATGACAGTCCGGGCTTGAGAGAGAAGGAAATAGCTGGAGAGGTAAAATACAGTTTGACTTCAGCTTGGATTGTGGTCAACAGTGTCATGTCCTCTCAGATGTTTGAGCTATTTTAACTTGCATGATTATTATAGATAAAATGTGTCTGTCTTTTCAGGGGCAGGACAGTCTCATTAAAGCATTTGATTGGAAAAAAAATCTTTGTATGCAAGAGTCATAAACATTATTTCTTTGTTGACCCATGAAAAAAAGACACAAAGCATAAATGTGACTAATAGTCATGGCCTTAAAGGAGAACTCCGGGCAATTTTTAAGTTAATCTTGATCGTTAGTCCTTTGTGAATACTGTATATAGAAAAAAAAAACGAACCGGATTGGTGCTTGCGACGCGGAGCTGCGACCGCGAATGCCCAGAGCTCCCCCTCAGCTAAAACCAGGGCCGGCCCGTAGCTTAGGCAGTATAGGCAACTGCTAAGGGCGCCAGCATCTTATACCCTAGGGGGGGCGCCAGAGGGGGGGCGCGTAAGGAATTTTCCGATTTGTATTGTACTTCATTAACACTGCAACGAGTGGAGCATAAGCCTGCCAGTGGCGCAAAAAGTGGGTATACCGGTATGTGTAGCGGAGTAGGCGCCCTCATAAGATTTTGCGTCGCGAGCACCAATCCGGTTGTTTTTTTTTCTATAGACAGTACTCACAAAGGTCTAACGATCAAGATTAACTTAAAAATTGCCCGGAGTTCTCCTTTAAAGACACAAAACTTCACTTTTGATTTATATTTATTTAATTGTTTATATACAAAGTCACTTATGATCACCAAGGTTGCATGTATATGATCAAAAATTGAGTTAAACAGTAATATTGTGTACTGTTTTCTATTTGAATATATTTTAAAAAATTTAGTCTTCGGTGTCACATGATCCTTCAGAAGTAATTCTAATATGCTGATTTAGTGTGTAAGAAACATTTCTTATTATTATCAATGTTGAAAACAGTTGTGCTGCCTAATATTTTAGGACTCTTTCATGATCAGATGCAAATCCGAATCCAAAATTAGCTTCAGTTCCTGTCTCTGAGATATCTTCATCGGATAGATGCAAAGATCCTTCCTACAATCCTGTGCATTCCATTCTGTGAGTTATAAGCTAAAAAAATAAAGATCTAAAAGTTGCAGTTGGTGGTCAGTTTGTGTGTAAATGTACGTTTTTGTCCCACGTTTTCCACTTTTGATGTTATTTATAATGTGAAATTACTGTTGTAGTAATTAAATGTTTGCTTAGTTATCACCAAAGCTTACTCTATTTTGCTGTAGATCATTAAACCGTTATGCTGCCTCAGAAATCTGTCCGAAATCAGTTTCATAAGGTACCTTTGTGCCCAAACGCTGCCTGCAAAGCTATTGCTTGATAGTGCAGTGAGTCAACAAGTCACCTTTCTCAGCTTTCGGACAATTTATTTCAAATCTAAAAGTCTTTACAGTTACCTTCGATCAATTTAATGCATCCTTTTGCATAGGTGAGTTATATAAAATATGTATCCCTGTTAGCATAAGGCGGAAGATTTTCTTAGCTCTTAATGCAACTCAAAGCCATGTATCGCTCCTGCTTAGTGTCTTTTCTGTCACCACTCTTATTATAACTTTCCAATTCTGCTGGTTAATATCAAGGGAGATCGAAGCAGTGAGAGTGAACTGTTGAATCAGTTACAGGTTGGAGTCTCAGCGTTCAGTAAACAGCCTCTGTTTTTCCACTGAGTCACTGCAGGTCTATATTACCATTGAGTCACAGGCCTGCGGCTTCTGCTTATGATTACATCTCTTCCCCAAAGCTTTCACATCTCCTGGGGTGTCTGGAGGAGATACACCCGAAAAAAGCATGGAATCAAGTAGGGTGTTGTGGTTTGGCTCTCGAGCCGCTTTTGGCAAGTAATTCATATAAATGTAGTTTTGCTCAAAAAAAGAAAGAATCGCACCATTCAGACTTCTGTTGCCGCTTTGCTGAATTAAATGACTCAACTGTTGTTTTGGATGCAGAGATGTTGAGTTACAAATGAAGATGATGAATGGACGTGCTGAAACTAGGATGTTGTCAACGTCTTTGTGTTGTAATGTGGCTGTTCATAAACAATTCCCTCCAAAGCTCTGACAGATTTTTTCCATTCAAGTGAATAAATGGCAGCATTTAGAGTCAAGGAGGAAGATGGATTATTTCTTAGGATCTAATGAGCCAAACAGTGTGACAGTAACAGTATCCCACCTGGTTCTGATTTATCCACCCTCACTGACTGATCTTGCATTTGTGTAAGTCGAATGTAACTCTGAAACTCTGAATATCTTACATCAACCCTGAATCAAAATGTGGCAGAAAAGCTAATTCAGATCTCATCCTTAATGTCATGTGAGAGAACAAGATGAATTGCTGTTAACAGGGGCTCTGTATCAGTGAATATGTCAGCATTCTCGTCACCTCTGGCCTGAGTTTACTTCAACAGCAGGAAACAGGCCTAATCCATAACCTCGGCAAAGAGCCTCCTGTTGCCCCCTTTTTCCAGCACCATGCTCAGAAGACCATGTTTACTTTATTGTGCAAAAATCCGTTAGGAATAAGATTTTTCATTCCCCCTCCTCTCCCCTTTGTTTTCTATGGCATTGCCACTAAAAATAGAAAAACTAAATTTTTCCTCATTAACTGGAAAAAGGGTATAATGAATCTACAACATGTTTAAAATATCACCTAAAAATGTGTATTTAGTTTACATATTTCATCATCTTTAATAAATATACTTTTCTGAACCAGGGGGGATGAACACTTTATTTCCCATAATAAACTGCCTGGGATTCTCAAATTATTTAAGGCCCTGTCCCAAATGGCACACTTCATGTGGACTTGCAGTCTCGTGGACTTAAATTCCGCGTGTCTACGAGTCCGTAGGCCGTCCCATTCATCATTTTAACGCTCTGAAGTGTGCTCAGCAGCGCCCCCTCTGT